>JAAZTK010000565.1:0-19305 GCA_036507255.1 Megalothorax incertus
AATGTCTTCTTTGTCCTCTATTGTTCATCAACATGGGCTTCCTCCTCTGCCAAGAAGCCTGGCGGAAGGAGTAGCTACATTTGCTTCACCTCATCCTCAACACCACCTCCAGCAACAACAACAACAACAGTATATCAATCACGGATCTCATTCGCAACGACTCTACAACGAAGCTAATGACCCCAATCGACCTCCAATCCCCCCACCTCGCCCTCACCCTCGTCGCTCTTCCTCCTCCCCTGGCTCTAATCTCCCACAATCATCCCACAACTCTGGTCAGCAACATCGAGGGATTTCTTGCTCTCCAAATAAGTCTCTCTCCTCCAATTCATGTGGATCCCCTCATGGTGGATCTCCATACTATTTTGATTCGGGGCTAGGCCCTTCCTCTGCGGATAGCTACATTTTCAACTCTTCCAGCGAGGAAGCCATTGCTAACCTCAATAATGGAGGAGGGGGAGGTGCAGTAGGAGGAATACATCGCAAAAGGGGAAATCGAGTCGGTGTACGCGCTAATAAAGAGCCGTAAGTTGGAAAGATATAAAAACTCGTGCTTAATTAATCAAATGAATTATATTTCAGGCCGCCAAGACCCCCTTCAGCTCCAAATAATTTAAATGTTCAGCCTTTACTAGACGAAAAAACAATTTTAATGGAGCAATTAAAGCTGGACATGGAACAGCTTCGACAGAATGACATTTCCTTGTTGGGGCATCTTCTACAAATTCACAAGGTATGATTAAAACGGAAAAATATTTATATTTATATTTAGGATTTAAATAATTTTCTCATTTAGGGAATACAAGATCTCAGATTCGTGCTAGTTCAACCACCCCCAGATCCAGCACCTCCTTCCCCCTCTTCAGGGATGCTCCCAATGTTCCAACAATACAGTTCACCCCAAGGAGGGAGCAATGGGATTTATTCTAATAATTATCGAGGTGGTGAGGGGAGCTCTAGCTCTAGTTCTGGCGGTGGGAGTCGCCTTAATAAAAAACTAATGAGTAACAAAGCTACTCGGCTCCTACTTTTCCCATCTTCAAGGCGTTCCTCGTCTTCTTCATCCACCACAAGTGACAACAACCATTTCAAAAGCCCATACGGAGGAGCTAGTGGTCCACCACCTCATCAGAGGGCTTCCACTTCCGGTCTTGGACTCTACGATGATCACCTCCTCGTTCAACAACGTCACTCTACGCCACCATCAGCCTATGAATATGGAAATGTGTAAATCAAGTATCAACGGAACTACATACGTGACAATGAATCATTTTTCCTCGAGTCAATCGAATGAGATTCCATTTTAGCACTACTAAAAGTTTAAGGCCATTAACCCAAGGGGAAAGGGGGATTTGTTAATTTTAATAAGTTAAAATGGCCATATACATAAAAGATTTTGTCAATAATAAGGCTTATACGAGGACAATACACTCATCATTACTAATTAAAGTAGTTAGCATATGTAAAAATTCAAAAATATCATAGGATTTAAGTCGTGTAAAGACTCACCTAATTAAACTCTCGGTATAAACTATAAACTCACCTGCTTGGATTTGTCACACCTGATCATTTCATGTACTTAAAGACCTTAATATTCTTATACAAATTAATGTATACTTATTAATTATTATAATTTTTTTGTTTCTGTAATTATTATTTTGAGTATTTTTGAAATTACATTATTTTTGTTTACAATTTGCTTATTTTTTTAAATAAAAAAAAAGCAGGAATGTTCTTGCTATTATTAGGATTTAGGAAATTAGGAAGGTATATATGTTAAACATCAAAGTTAACAAATACCTAATTACTAATTAGTAATTAGTAGTAATTACGAGCACTAAAATATTATTGTGCCTGTACAGAGTTGGATAATTAAAATTTAAGAATCAAGTCTCAAATGACTCAAAATACACTCTACTACTCTAATAAATTTGTCTCATATTAAAGTTATTACCAAATACTACACTAATTAGAAAGTTGTAAAAGTTATATTTACTCATTATAAAATGCTCCCACTACTCTTACACTTCTTTTGTGTCATAATACTTGTTATATAAAAATCAAATCATCGAACAATGTTTTATAATTATATTATATTATATCCCCTAATTTCGGTTTTTTAAAATTACAATATATTTAAATACTTAAAAATCTAAATTAATCCAATCGGCTCTCTTTACTTTTCTTCCCAACTGTTTATTAAATACGATATTTGTATAGCCATTATTCACAATTACAAAAATCCTGTTCTTAATTAGAATAAGAGGCACAAATTTGAGAAATAAAGGTGTATTCATATCATCTAATGATCTCGCGATTGTCTAATGTCTAATGTATAGTAGTAATACTAATACAATATATACGAGTACTAGTTTTAATTCGTTTATCTTTATGGCTCATAAAGTCCCAAGTTTTCATAATCTTATATAAAAAGAAACCGTTCTGAGTCAATTCAAAATATCTGTATTTCTATAAATTCGGATATTTCCTATAACCCTTTCCGTATTACTACATGGGATGAATGCGTCTTTTTCCTTGAAAAATATCTTCTATACTTCTTATAAAATTCACTTGCAGAACCCCAGCCAGAACTGCTGGGGTTCTTGAGGGTCCATTTATAAAGATAAATAAGGTCTTGTATGCATGGAGTGAATGCATCAATGAATAGAATTATAGCTCTTATAGCCCAACTTTGTCGGTCCTCGTACATATAAACTCTTATGATAATCTAATAGTGTAGTTTCACCAGGAACCCAGATTCAATATTTCTCCCAGGACCCCGAATAAACTTTCCCCCTTGGATCGGCCGTACTACGATATTTAGGAACAGTCAGTTGCAGTACAAGGAGCAAGAGTTGCTCACACAGGGGAGAATATATTTCTCGGATATAATGAACATTTACTATCGTAGTAAGTACTAGTACTTACTGCTATATATACGAATAGAATAATGGAAAGTATGGGGAAACTCGTTGGGGTCCAAAAGTTTCCCCGTTATTCCCTCTATTCAGCCTGGATCCCGAGCCTCTGAGTCTGATCCAATTTCTCCCTAGCTCTCTCTCTCAAGTTCTCTCTTTCTCTCCCTCTCCTCCTTGTAGAGTCCCCGTTCCCCAAGCATGTGTTGTCATCTCCTAGCTGCTCTTCTTTGCCAATTTAAAGCATTAGGGGACATTGGGACTCTATCTCTTTTCCAGGGAAGAAGAATAGAAAGATCCTACTGACTCCGACTTTCCCCGAACGCGAGAAATATTCGGGTTTTAATATACCTCTAACTCCCTACTTCCTATTACTACTACTACACCTTGCCATCATCAGGCATAATTTCAAGTTATGGCTTAATCGGTGCACACTTTGTGTGAATTACAAGTTTACACCCTCGGAGAGCAATTAAGATTTTGCGTCAACTTTCAGCTAGCTCTAACATAGGAGCATATACGACAACTACTACTTGAGTACATGAATAAACAACGAGGCAGAGATTAATTGAAACTTTTGAAAGTTTAAATTGCACAAGTGTGTTGTAAATCCGTACAACTTGAAGCCGTTTTCTTCAAGAGTTTGTAATTGCTTCATTCTGCCTAATCTTAAATATCCTGGAAGGGGAATTCCTCAAAAGATTGGCAGATTAAAATTGAGGTGAGTCATTATTTTGAATTAATTCTATGATATAAATCTGTAGTACCCAACCTACAAGTGGGATTACAATGATCTAATTCTAATATACTATAAACCCTAAATGAATTAAATTAAAGATAAATATGGAATTATGTGCATCAAAAAATTACTTTAGATAATTACATTAAATTTGCTTTGATTGTAGGATAAGTAGCCGGTAGAAATGATTTGAAGAAACATTAATTTAATTTATTTGTTACGATTCATAGGCTTATAGTTCTTATTTGATTTTGAGTAACGATAATCGTACGGTTACACTTTTACAGATATAGTTATATGCTTATAACCTCATCGTCGTTTTGTAAGATCATAGGCAGATTATAAAGTGTCAGGCAAAAAAAAGTTCATGATTTTAATAAAGCTACGCGATAAATAGGGTGAATAAGTAGACCTACAAATTGGAAATCACATAGTATAGATAGTACATCGTATTTAACGTGGATTCTGTAATTGCTATCGTATTCGTGGGCATAAAGTTCAATGGTGAATATCAATCGGAGATCACCAAAATTAAGATAAACACATTTTACATTTTAGCATTTGCAAGGCTAGCATTTGCAAGGTTTACTAGTATATTAAATAAGTATTTAATCATAATGCTGACGTTTTCAAAACGTTTTAAAAAAAATTAATTTTGAAAATTCACTCTCAAAACGTTTCAAAAGCTTTAAAATTCCAAACGTTTTAAAATAAATACTTTCTTCGAAACGTTTGAAAGTCGACTTTCAAAACGTTTCAAAAGCTTTTAAAATCCCAAACGTTTTCGAAACGTTTTAAAATAAACATTTTTTTTTAAAACGTTTGAAAGTCGAATTTCAAAACGTTGCATAAGCATTTAAAACCCAAACAAAAAGAAAGCGGACTTTCTCCAATTTAATTGGCAAAACCCAGAGTAAATCCATTTGATGTTTTTCAAGTCAGCTCAATTTATATCGTATGAAAGTACTTTGAATTTATGGTGGGATTAATCTCATTCTCACCCACTTATCAAGAAAGTTACTTGGCTCAGAGTAAGTAAGAAGAAGAAGTACGCGAGATTACCCCGAGAAAGTGACCCGAACCAACGCCAATTATCGATTTCCAATCCACTCAAAACTTCAATACAATAGACCAGGTTCTGATATACTACTACGAATAGGCTCTTGAGATTGTACTACATAAACATAATATCCAATTTCATATTTATAGTTGCTTTCTTAGTTCTCTTTCCAATTCTAAGATATGTAGTTCAAGATGGAGAATTTTACACGGTGGTAAACACAATGTACTCTCGACTTTCACTTGAGAAAGCCTTTCAAGTACTTTGGCTAAAGGACTATGCATGTAGGAAAAGGCTATGATTGCATGATTTTGGATTCTATTCAAAAATAAATGTCAAACTTATTCAAAGAAATTCAGCTAGAAATTATAGGAGAAAAGCTAACTTTAAGCACTTTCCCCAACTTTCACCTTATTAAATCTAATCCTAATCGATTCACAAGGTGCATACCTAAATCCTACTTGACATAATGATCAGCTAATCCTATCTAATTTATGTAATTACTAATTAGTATTCAAATATTTAATGAATTTCATTCAAATTGCAGTTTGTAAGAGGAAAATTATGGGGTTCTTTCATTGGAAATCAATACTATTCGCCCTCCTCCTATCTGGCCTAATTAACACGTCCACAGCTAAAAAGGTGAGCATTTTTTTAAAAGGATAGAATAAATTTTAATTTAAGAGCTTAACGCATTCCAATTTGTGTTTCAAATAAAATGTGATTTTTTTTATTATTATTCAATTCAATTTAAACACATTGTTCCAAAGAAAAGATAATACAAAACTCGAAAGTAGGTGTAATTAATCCATTCTTCAGGGTCTCACTGTAAAAAGAAAGAGGAATATAGGATTAGATGAGCATTTATAGATTTTACTTGCGTTCACAAACACAGAATCTACAATACTTTCTACGATACTTGTAAATCTAATTTAATTTTAATCAATTTAGTGGTGCAATTTCTATTTAATTTGGTTAGCTTTTGCAATAAAAATAAACTGAAAAAAATAAACACAAATTCAGTTAAGACTATTAGATGATTCATGCAATTAATTCTAATTTAATTCTAAATTCTAATGTAAAGAATTAAAAGAAATCAAGTTAAAAACAGTTTTTTTTTAAAAATCGGCAAACTCAAACTCTGAACATTCGAGATTTTTACCGTTTAAAAATGGATAGAGATTCAGAGAAATATTGTGGGGGAAAGAATTTACTTTCCACGCTATGAAATTCAAGATTATATTGTAATTAGAATTCCCATTTCCATCCAATTACCCTTTCTAAAATTCTAACCAACCACCCCCATAAAAATGGCTCTTCTTTTTAAGCTAAATCTTTTAGATTAAACTACCCCAAACTGCCCAAATCTTTTAAATTAGCGAATATCCCAAATATCCCAGACTTTAATTAGGTAATTAGCTCACCTTCTTGACGGCTGCACCAACTTTAGATTTCTTAGTGCCTCGAACTTTCTTAACTCGGTTCTTTCTCTCCTTCCTTTGCTTCCTTGTGGTCTTTCCCTTCTCAAAGAGTCCGTGCTGGAAAAGTTTTCAAATAAATATTTAATTCTCTGCATTTAATTACATTTTAAAAAATAAATAATTGTCAACATACCCTTCCAAGCCGGTATTTGGGCTCGAATTTCTTGGCTATGTCGAGGGAGTCGTAGATTAGAGCAAAACCTGAACTCCTTCCTCCTCCAAAGGCGGTGTGAAATCCAAAACAAAAGACTACATCAGGGGTTGTCTTGTACAGCTTGGCCAACTTTTCTCTGACCTCAGTTTTAGGGAGGGAGGCACGGCCAGGGTGGAGGACATCGACGACCATTTGTTTACGGCTCAGCAGCCGGTTTGCCATGAATTTCCTTGTCCTTATTGTTGCCACACTCGCGTCAGCCTGAAAAACATAAAAATACAATCATTTAATTCAAAATAAATTTTTAAATGAGATGGATTATTTTTTAAATCAATTAAAATTATTCAAATTATATTTAAATGTGAATAGCACATGTCAATTTTAATTCTAAAACTACTTTTGTGTAAACTCAAAACATAATGAGTAAAAAAGTAGTAAAAAACAATACAAAATCTTACCATCTTGATGCTTGAGATTTGTGAACCTTTAATCAATCCAAATATCCGAAATACACTTCCCCAGGAGGTGAGAAATTATCAAAATTTTGTAAAGATTTTGAAAAATCGATCTGATCACGCCGACAGAATTAAATAGAGATTTCCTAAGGGTTTAGATAGAGGCGCCACTGCACTGCATGAACTGAGTCTCTCAGGTAGTCTACGGGGCACTTTGAGAATTTGAGGAACCTGTGGTCGGTTTTTCTTTGCATGCAAGCTTAATTATTTCAATGAAATTCAATAATGATTTAAGCTAATTAATTTTAGCTATTTAATACATTTTGAATTAGTTAATTAAAAGGTAATTAATTAATTATATATTTAAAATTGCAGCTTTCAAGGCATCACAGCCAAATACACCATGTAACAAAGTCTCAGGATGACCTGGAAGATTATAAAGACTTGATTGGACTTCCAAAAGGTAGGCACCGTTTTAATTAGGATCGAATTGTCTAATTATTTGAAGGATCTGATGGTAATATACTCAATTTAGAAGGTGATGACAAAGCACTCTGCGAAAACTGGTGGTGTTCTCAGGGGCGTGAATGTCAAATAGTCCACGAACAAGGGGAAGATGACGATAGGCCTATGCCTCGTCCACAATGTGTATGCATTGCCAAGTGTCCAGAGGAGGAGGAAGGAGTGACAAAAAAGCGAGGAGGAGGTAGCATCAAGAGGGGAAGGAGCGTATGCGGAACTGATGGACGCTTTTACTCGAGCACTTGCGAGTTATACCGGAGTGCTTGCTTAAAAAACACCCCAGAACTCCGGGTTGACGATGACCCTGGCCGATGTTCATTCAATGAGGATGAGGATGATGATTCATCTTATGAGAATGATGAGTATACGTATCCGGATGAGGTAGATTATGATAAAGGTGAGAGGAAATTCTAAAATAAATCGCGAAAAATTACAGGCTAATTTTATTTTTGCGAATTTCTTAATTAAGGAACAGACCGTGAAATTCTAAGGTCGACCACGCCCATCTCTTCTACACTCTGCTCCGAGGAGGAGTATGAAGTATTTAAGGTTTGATACGAATTATGAAGCCTTTTAGGCATGGTTTTAAATCGGTGTTTAAAAATTCCAGGATAATTTACTTTTGGTAAACCGCGAGAAACTTGTAGAAGAGGGTCGGTTCAATTTTAAAGAGTTCCAGAGGGATCAAGAGGATGATCTTGATGATTCGGAAGAGTTTGACGATTCTGATGAGGAAGGGGAAGCAGATTATGAGCGAGATAGAGGTAGTTGGAAGCGGATTAATGGGGATGATGGGGGTAGGAAGAAGAGAGACTACTTCCTCTCCCTCCTCTTCTCCCATTTTGATCAAAATAATGATGGGGCACTTGAGATTAACGAGTTGGAGAGGATTTGGAACGAAGAAAATACCCAGAGCTCAAACTCTATTGATCGGAATTGTAATTTGCTTGACCTCCTCACGCTACGATGACACGGATCATGATGGCCGTGTAGATGTCAACGAGTTTTACTCGGCATTTAACAAATTATACTCCATCTCTGTGATTTCGTTGGATAAAGCCCTTGAAACAATACCTCTCGTAGCAAACGTAAATGATAACCTAGAAATACGATGTGACATCATGGGGTCTCCACCCGTTGAGCCTATCATTTGGAAGAGGTTCGGTGTGGATTTACGCAGCCTAAAGAATTCTGAGGATTATTTCCGAATTCTCCCGGATGGCACACTCCTCCTTAACAAGATCCAACCTCTACATGATGGGAATTTTTCTTGCCACGCTCAGAGGAATGAAAAAGTTATCCAAACACATGTGCTGAGTGTCCAATCACCCCCAGATGTGCATGTCCTTCCCCATATCATTTGGGAGAAGCCTGGAGGGGAAGTGACGATGGAATGCCGAGCTCAGGGGGAGCCTCCACCAAAGGTAGAATGGCTCAAAAATGATGAGCCTGTCCAAGAGTTGGAGGGGAAGATCCAGGTCAAAGGAGATAGCATATACTTGACCCTAAAAGACATTTATTTTAGCGATACTGGGGTAATTTGTGCATATTTTGAATTAAAACTTTGCTTTACAAAAGATTTATGCTTTGCTTTAGGCATATATGTGTGCTGGAGAGAATGCAGCAGCTCGAAGGTTGGACATAACTTCACTGGTTGTCATTGATCAATCCCCCTCAGCCGTCGAGATGGAGCAAAAGAAGGCTTTGGGATCGGAGCATTCTTTTATAGTATTCCACGAGGATGGAATTGCATTCTACGACCCTGCAAACTGTCGGCTTCAGCACCAGATTCAATCTACCGACCTAATTCCTGGAACTCAGGTAAAATCTTGACCTTTAGGGCCATACATCTGGCAATTAAATCCATTTTCTTTCTTGTAGGACTATGTATGCATGGAGGAGGATGACAAATGCGAATGGGGAGCTGCAATCCGTGTGTCAAACACATACATTTATGCATCCCAACCTAAACTTGATCGTGTCATTGTTATTTCGACGGCACAATTCCTTGTGGTGGATGTAATCCCAACAGATAGGTACCCTGTAGAGTTGCACTATGTGACCCATCTGGATCAAGTATGGGTTGAATGCTGGAGGAGGGATATACGAGAGGATGAAGTGAGTGGATCACCCTCTGATGGTGAAAAGACATTACTTGTTATACGAGAAGCTTCAGAAAAGAAAAAACATCATCACACCGTACATCCAGAGCCTATAGACTCACATTTTGATCTCGTCCAACACCTATTCCTTCCTCCAGAGGAAGCTCTTGGGCAATTTCGGCACGGATATGTATCACATAGGAATGCGCGGGAGTCTTTACAAGATGGATTTGATTGCACTTCGATATGTATCATCTGTAGATCTCACCCCCTACAATTGCTACCCTCAAGGGGTACGTTTTTCATCGCTTTATGGGATGGTATTTGTGGATTGTGTTGAGCCTGTAACACTTAAACCAACGGGTCAACTTGTCATTGATGCTCTTACGGATTCCGTCACACTTTTCAAAAAGAATGACCGCTTTGGAAGGTCATTCCTAAGCCCTGATAGCCGGAAAGTGGTCACATTGTCACACACACCGAGGGGATCCACGCTACTCGTTCAGAACATCAAAGGTAGGACATTTTTTTCAAAAAATTCTAATTAGGAATACTTATTTTTAACCAAATTTAGAAAATTCCGAGTTGGGATTTGCGTTTGATGTCAAAACCTCATTAAATCTGACGGATTTGACATTCTTCCCGTCTTTGGAGAACCACTCCTTTGACCTGTATGGGGTTAGCTCTAAGGATGATGTTTTATTCCTTGATTTAAATTCTGGTAAACAGATAATTTTAGGAAAAATATACATAATCTATTGAATAATCTGGCTTTTCAGGCAAAGTTGAACTCATACCAGGCATAGGAGGAGTTGGGGAATCTTCAAAGAGAAGACAAAGCATTTCGAGCCAGCAAAAGTTTTTTAGCCAATTCCTGGCTACAATCTCATCAAATCTCATCTCAAATACTTCCAGCACAAATTCAATTAATAATAGCGCCGATTCTCTTCTACACGTCCTCAATGGGATGACGCGAACTGTCAACTGTCAAATCAGTCGAGGGTTGTCCCATCCCAAACTCATTGTCTGGACATGAATGGCGTCTCTAATTTTGTAAATACTATTTCCGTATACAATTATCGTAAGTTCAAGGTGAAAGATTAGATAGCCAGGTAATATGGAATTAAAAATTTTAGCAAATGCAGGCAATACAAAATATAATTTTAAGAAATAGTAACGAGTATTCGAGGCTAATAATAAAATATATCCAAAAAAAAACTTCAATCTGTAGGATCTGTGCAGCGTAAAGAAGCCAGCAATATTCAATAATTATACGATAATTAATTTTTAAGCAAAGGATCCGTCATATATCCCTTCAAAACCCATACATATGTGAATTTATATCTTATTCTTACTGAATTAAAAACAAGTCTAAATGATTTAGCCGCGACCCTAAATATACTTAATTGAACCTCTAATTTTGTTTTAATAATTTCTTAGGATTAGATTTGAATTAGCTCATTACGAGTAATTATCGTAAATTCGTCAGATATAGAAATACAATTTAAATTAGGGCTAGATGAGATTAGCTAAAATCGTGGCGAATACAGAATTGTAAATTATTTTAATCTCGTCTCGATTGGACAAAATGAGAATAATAAAAATTTTAATTAAAAAACACAATTCTTCATCATATTCAAAATCCATTATTTAAATATTTATCAATTTATTCTTTAAAATCCCCCTTCTCCTTCTTTATCAATTTGTGTACAACTCGTATTTAAAGTTTGACATATGTAAATTCCAAGAGTGAAATTACAAAATTGAAGAATCTTAATAATTTAACATTTAATGCAATCTATCATTTCAATTTCAATGTTATTTTTTTTAACCTACCAGTCTTATGCCTATATCAGCTAAACATCAAATATCGAACGATAGTATCGTAGTACAATAGTAGATAGTACCACATGCAAAGTATCGTACAGAATATATGAACCGCTCTCCATTTATGATAATTTTAAATTATATTTATGAATCTAACTAATATCTAGTCTATAGGTAGTACAGTATGTAATAAATATCTAATTCAAGTTTTTCCTTTACTTTACTGGCGATATATGGGTAATAATCAAAACCTTCGATTGGGTCTAATATTGTATTTGTATTTACACACAGAGTTTTCGAAATTGCGAATTAAAAACATTAGCTTATAGTAGTACACATATAATTATACAATAGTATATTATCGTAGTATTGTATAAGCATAGTAGGTAGTAGGATTCAGAGCCGAATAATCATCAATACATGTACTATAATCTTTTGACAAATCCAATGAAAAAAATTGATTATAAATTTTACACGTATTCACATCTGATCCAAATAACATTAATATAAATAACTTTTTCACTCGAGTTGCAAATTATCCAAATTCGCTGACAATGACTCCGTTTCGCTACTCTTCTCCCCACCCTCCTTTTTCTTTAAAAATTGCCCCATGAGCTCGTTCACGGATGCTCTTAGAGCCTCATCATTAATTGGAAATTTTTTCTCATCCTCTGATGCGACGGGCTCTGACGTTGTTGGAACCCCCTCCTCACTTGATGGCACTTCTTGCTTACTCTTCGCCTTCATCATCTTTTTTTCTGCATCTCTCTCCGATGCAATCGCCAAAAACAATTGAAATTGATTAGAAAGCTCAATCCCAAGTTTCAGGGTCCTCTTTGCGGAATTCTCAATTTGATTCCGATCATTTTGTAGGAGAAAGTTTGGTGAACTTGAGAGTATCATTGAATTAAACTTGTCATTCTTATTGAATGTAAAATTAGAATTTTGGAGATGAATGTTGTTGTTGTTGTTCCAATAGGAGGAGTTCATTTTGAAGCCACTCTACAATCCTACAATAAAAAACCTTTAATTAAAGCACTTTCTTTCTTTTTAAAAAAAATCAACTTACGCTGTCCATTTGCGTGCCATTTCACCAATGATGGCGGTTGTTGCAGAAATGAGGACTCGAAAAGGTAGGAGACTAATCCTATTGCTTTTGTATGAGAGATCCGCATCATCATCTGCAAATGGAAAGATCCCTACAATGAATTGCATAAGCTGGAGAGCTCGTTTTGGATTCTGGTGTTGCTTCATATTCTTCTACAATAAAAATTTTAATTTTAAAGTCAAAATGAATTTAATTATTATTTTTAATATTTGTATATTTACCTGAGTCATATCTAGTAGGCTATGAGTACTTTTATTCGAATTATATGCAGAAACAGAAGGTTTACTACTCATTGTAGGGCTATCTCCAGTAAATCTCCTTCTAGAATCCCCATCAACCTGCTCCCCTACGTCATCCTCCTCTTCTCCTCCGCCTTCATTCCCAACCAAATTGCTCCCATCTATTACTTGAATACCCTCAAAGGAAGTTTGACCTAAAAAAATCCGCATTAAATCCACTTCGTTTTGAATAAATTTTTAATTTAAAAAAAACCTCTCAAAGCATGAAGAATCCTTTGAGGCTGCCAAGAATCTTGAATTTGGAGTAGAGCGTTCAATATATCCAAATAAATCTTCATTATCATCTCGTTTATTTTGATTATTTCCAGAATTATTCGAGTAGCTTGATGTATTATTATTATAATAGCCCAAATGGCTTAGAATCTCATTGAGAATAGCATGTGAAAAACTCGGGTTCTCCCAAGATAAGAAAAGCAAGAGGTCAATGTATTCCGAGTGAGGGTCGACTCCTCCTCCGCCGCTGCTTCCACCCAGTTTTATATTGATCGTATTATTTGAGTTTGAATTAAATGTTATCGATTCTTCAAGGTATTTTTTCACGTATGGACTTGGGAGTGTCCTATGTAATTAATTATCATCACTTTTTTAATACAAAATACAAAATTACACGTAATACTTACCCTCTAATACCACTCCCATATAAAATGTCCGCAATATTCGAAGGGAGAACCATCAGAAAGTCTTTAACTTGGCCATCTTCGGCATCTAGTCCCCTTCTATACGGGTTAGATCCCGTTTTCCGCTTTTTGACTAACTCCAGATCCGTAATTTCCTGTAATTTCCATTAAATCCCATTAAATCCCATTAAAATTTCAAATTCCAATCTAAAAAAAATCACCGAAAAATGTCCCAAATTAGCCGTAGACGGATTATTAATTTGATATTTGTAAGAAACATCACAGGATCGAATCAGAATAGACACAAGATGGTAGAGTTTGGTCAAATCCGCAGATTGATGACTATGATGGCTATGATGGTACTTTGTAATCGAGGGGAATGGGCCTTCGTCAATTGCCAAAAGCATAAAAGTATCAGGGATGCGATACTAGAAATAAATAAAATAAATTATAAGTAAAATGACATATTAAATAAATATCTCATCAGCCTTTACCTGAAACAATTGCAATTTTTCCTCATTCCCAAGATGCGCATAATTAAGAAAAAAATCAAAATATTGGCTCAGATACTGCCTTCCATTGCTAGATTCATTCCCAGATGCATCACCACGTTTTAGGAGATTGAGTACAGCTTCAATTAGAAGCTGCCAAACGGGCTTAACTTCAGTTGACTTAACTTCAGTTGAAACCTTTGGGGGTGACCCTGAGAGGTCTCCATCAGACGATAATAATAAGCCACACCCATCCAGATCATTCTTTGAATATTTCACGAGAGATACAAGCATCCGTGAGAAGGTTGAGCGTACATCTGCGCTTGGACACTCGAGTAAATATTCGCCAATCCTAAAAAAATAATTCATTAAAAATTATAATCAAAACTAATTTTAATTTAGGTACTAATCCTAATTCCTAAGTACTGTAGTATAAGATTACCTGGCCGTGGCTGAAGCAATTGGAGAAAGGCAAGTCTCAGTATATTCACTCTTTGGTGGCGAGATAATAGGATGTGAAAAAGTGTATAAAAGCAACCCATTCTTTGCAAACCAAAGTCTCGCAATTTTAGAATATTTCAAAAATACAGAAATGACTTGATTCCAATCAAATTCAGTCCGACTTTGAATCCCTCCATTCCCTCCATTTCCATTTGAACAACGAAGGGATTTCTTTGCACGGAATCCCACCGAAAATAAAAAGAAAGTAGCCATTTTAATGCTATGCAGGCTCAGATAGTCAATCTCAAATTGTAGTTTGCTCCTCTCTTCGGAAACAGTCCTCTCAAGCTTCTCATGTAGCCGAGGAATAACACGGCAATTTACAGCAACCAATTTTTTAATAAATTGGAAATATTCCGAAGAGAATTGTGTTCGCATATGCATAAATTCGATATTCTGTTTCTGTAACAATCTCTTCAATATCTCTTGGGATGCGAACTTCATTTGTCTCCGTGTTATTTGTTTTTATCTCGGTTTCTGGGTGCTCCTTCCTCGTATAAAACAAGATATACGCATTCCACCAGCGTTTCTATTAATTTTAAACCCAAATTTAATACAATATAATAAAATTCAATCATAGTTTATCAGCAAATAATAAAATACCTGTTTTCGGAAACTCATGCGTCTCATCATATGGTCAAATACTTCCCCAGGATAATCTCCGCCAAAACATTGATTCTTGAGCTCCTCTTCATCATCCATTCTACATTGAGTGACTTCCCCATCATCAAATTTGAACCATTTCCTTCCATTCTCAGACTTATTCCTGAATTTTAAAACAAATTATATATTAACACTCATCCTCCATTTCTATTTTAATACTAATATTAGATAGATTAGATAGTCTTACTTATCGTCTTTTGCAGAAATGTATGAATAATAATGTCCTCCAGAAGCTTGGCCCGAATGAACAACAATCCCTGTCAATTCGTAGACCGTGGAAGCCCTCTTCTTCTTTCTCCTCCCCTCTGGCTCCCCACAAATCTCTTCCTCATTTTCCGACAGCTCAAAATCACTCCCAAGAGCATCTCCCAATCCACCTCCTCCACCACTTCTCCTCAGTCCCATCATTTCCTCCAATTTAGCCAGACCATTAACAGTGTATGGCTCCATGTCCAACTCGCGTGGGAATTCAAAGTAATCGTTGAACTTGATCGGACCTTCAGTAGAAAATTTGCTTATCAGTCCTTTTCAAAGGTATTGTAATTGACCCACTTATCTCAAAGCACGTGACCCCAAAGAATAAAGAGATTGGATTTGCGATAAGAAAAAAGAGTCATTTCTATTGTTCTTTTAAATGATAAGGACCCAGCCCCTTTTTAACTCTCATGACCTAGGGTCAGGTATAAGGGTCTTCCTTATCAGCCCCTTTCAAAGGTAATTGACCCTCTTATCTCTCAAAGCTGGACCCTTTTTTAGAACAAAGAGATTGGGGATTAAGAAAAAGGGGGGAGAGAACAAAATGTCACCCCTCTTGACCTCCACGGCCTTTCAAGGGTCATCCACAGAGTATATAAAGAGACCCCCCAAAGGTCAGAATTTCATTCCTTCGGCGACCTCCCTTAAAGTCACATCTCCCCATTTCTTTAAAAGAGCAAATTAAAAGAAATCTCCAAAATTTTAAATTTTACAGATATGTTTTGGGACCTTTAGTTGTGGATCGATCTAAATCTAGTTAAGTTATTTAATTTCTCTATCTATAAATTAAATTCAACTTAAGTCTATAAATTAACTTTTTATCTAGTCTACAATTTGAATGAATTTTAAAAATTCTATTTAAATATAGCGCAATAGGCGTCTACACTTGATACCAGTGTACTGATGAGTCCAAGGAAGGACGAAACGCCGAGAATTCTAACTTGAGAGAAATCAAGGTTATTTGGAAAGTTTCAGTTACTTACATAATCTTTCATAATCGTATTCAAATCGTTTGAGCTGAATTGCAAGGATTGGTGGAAGTTTCTTTACGCAAAGCCTTTTGAGTGCAGTCACCTGAAAACCCCGAATCATAATGTTAATAAAAATGACATTTTTTTCATTTTTTTAAGAAAAAAACCTTTTTATTGCAAATCTCGCAATAATACGCATCAGCACCCTCCAGTAGCTCACCCTTTACGTACTGTTCAAGGGAATCCAGGAGATTTGAATGATTCCGAATATCCACTGATATTAGGGAGAATGGTTCTTCTTTTGCGTAGCGATGAGGGCAATCTTTACATATCTTTTGGTCAGAGAATAATCCACCCAGAGTCTTGCTCATTATCTGATCCTTGCTAAGGACTTTAAGGCCTTCGTCTATTGACTCTATTAGGCTCATCTGATAAATATAAATAAAAAATTAATCAATAAAAAAATCTCGATAAAAAATTAAATTCTCTGGATCCTTACAAAAAATTCAACAGCATCCTGTTGCTCCCTCAGATTGACTGGTTCACCTTGCAAGCTAATTAAAAAACCGTAATTAAATTAATTCCCACCATAAAATATAAATTATTTACCGAAAATGCTTCCAAAGCCCTGAAGGCACATAAAATTGAAGCTTTGACAATTCCAAATGCCCATAAATCATTTGAACTTGCTTCAGAATCGTTGTATTATAATTATTTCGATCATTAACCTCACACACTTCATCATCATCCTTTACTACAATCCTCTTGGTCTTGTTTATACTCCTCCCGTCATCCGCCTCATCCTCAGAATCCCCATCATCCGAAGAAGTATTTGTAATACCCGCATTTTTGGGTCCAAATCCCCTCTTTTTCCCCTTTTTTGAGCCATCCAGTACCACAAGGATCCCTCTTCGTATCTCTTCAATCATAAACAATTGTTGGAGTACAGAATTCATATAGCATGTAGCACCCGCATTCTTTAATCCAACAAATACCATCTTCGGGACGATTTCCAATTGGTGGCAAAAACTCCCAATCAGAGGATCCAAGCAGAATTAAATTATTAAATGGTTCCAGCCGTGAAACAAGTGGACGGCTAATTCGCTTTAGAGGATACACGCTACCCCCACCTTCAACCCATTCCTCCTCATCTGAAATCATTTAAAAAACACAAGAAATCAGAATTTACATTCATATTCATACTTAGCACTTGCTACTATTAAGATATCTCATTACCGTTAATATTGTATTTATTATAGCTGTAATAATCAAAGAGATTGCATATAATATCCACAGTGGTCTTCAAATTGGGTAAGCATCCATTGCATAGATTCACAATTAAAGAAAGGATGGCGGATCGGGAAGGTTGTGTTGTGCAAAGTTGGTGGATCTTGAGGATCCTGGATCTAGGCTCAATAGTTGAGAAAGTTGAATGTGCTTTAGACCACGGGAATACAAATTCTTCTAGAACTTGTCGGATTAGATCCGCCCCGAGCTTTGCTTTATTCTCCGAGGTTAGAAAGTTTACTAATTCTCTTGCTAAATTTATATGCCCTTCCAGACTTTCCTCTGAAGCTCCAATCCGAGATTTCCCGCCTTCTTCATCCCCTGAACACAGTTCATTGTTTGTTTCCAAGATCTCTTCCTCTGTCAAACCCATCCTCCCATCAGCCTCAATAATAGTACCATCCAGAGTAGCATCCAGACCGTGTACTTTATTAAATTCCTATTTAAAATTTAAAAAAACTTGAATTTTTGAAAAATGGTTAATTTTTTAAGAAATTATATTTTTACTTTTTTAGCATCTTGAAGCCAACGGATCTCACGATCCAAAATTTGTTCCAAAAACATTGAAACTTCGCTGCTAATCTCTTGGCTTTTACTTTTATTGAAATAAAACTTGACAAGCCCACAAAGAAGCTGGAAAACATCACTTGATTCATTCTCATTTGGTGAAAGAGTTGATTTCCTCGCGAATAATGTCATTATAGAGGTATGTTATAAAGAAATTGAGCGTAGAATCGCAAAAATCCCTTGTTCCATTGAAACTCATGGTAGCAATCAGGGTGAATTGCTCTCTCGCTGCTATCCGAATTGATTTGGAGGGAGTATAATAGAGCATTTGAGCTATAAATGGCTTCCAAAGGGGTCCCCCTTCAGCGGATGCAAGCTCCTCAAGTAATCAGAGTGAATTGCTCTCTCGCTGCTATCCGAATTGATTTGGAGGGAGTATAATAGAGCATTTGAGCTATAAATGGCTTCCAAAGGGGTCCCCCTTCAGCGGATGTGAGCTCCTCAAGTGCGGATGGATTTAGAAGGAAGGAGATGGTGAGGACTTGAAGGATTTCTTCACAAACTGCAATAATTTTCCATTAAAAAGGAAGTAATTAAAAAAAATAACTCGTATAACTTACGTAAAACTTCTTCCTCGCTTGGTTCTTTATTTGCTCGATGGAATTTACTTTGATTTGAAATTGATATTGATTCTGAAGCATTATTAGAGGACCCATTAGCCCCAGAGAAAAAGTATTGGAGGGATCCAGTTGATGCGGAATTGGCCAATTTTACAAGGAATCGAATTGTATCCATATCCGGTAGATTCCCCTCCAATGCTGAATTAATAAATGAGACTAGACCGCTCTTTTCCTCCTCATTTTCTCCTCCATCTTTCAACTGCAAATTAAATGCATATATATATTAATGCAACCAATCTTTGTAAAGCTAAAAAGGCAATTAAAACGTTTTTCGAACGAGTCTTACATGGGCATAAAGCTGTGCAGAGAGGCGCTCAGAGATCCTCCGCAACACAATCTCATTACTTGGATTGGGAATTGACTGGGCATAATTTTGTGCCAGCATTTTCACCCTCTCTTCGTTTAAACCCCCCAGATTAAGTCTCTTAAAACATTCTGGATTCCCACTCGTACTTCCAAGACGGATCTGAAGGTGTAACAACACCGAGAGTGACATCTTGGTCATCTTGAGAAGTATATGATACGCTTGCCTTTTAATTACAGGATCCGCAAGGGGTATAAAGTTATTTTTTGTAAGCATTTCAATAGCAGAACTTGCTCCAACCCCCGCTGAATTTGATAGAAAGAATTTAAATAGTAATTCCTCTTGTTGGGAGCTACCCCCATCTTCA
>JAAZTK010000566.1:0-19294 GCA_036507255.1 Megalothorax incertus
TCTATTTGCTATCGATGCTATCAGCTTTATTGTATGACTCAAAGTCTCCAAACTAATTTTATGTGCTCTTTTATCTACAAGAATAGTGGTCTCTAATATGTCCTAGGGTTAACATTAGATTAGTTACATTTCTACAAAATAACTTAACCTGTAAATGTACACAGGTTTCCAATAAAAGAAATTTTGGAATTAATCCTATATCCTCAAAGCTAGTTTTTGAGAAATGTGAATTCCGTTTTATTTTATTAAATAACTCTGACCAGCAAACAATGATTTTTAAAGTTTCCAGAATTCAATCTTTAAAGAAATTAGTGGTCTAAAATGATATTCTAAAAACACTAATACTCGAATCATTAATCATTGAATCATTAGTAATTAGTGACTAATAATTACAATTTGCTGGAATGGGGTGCTACTAGTAGTATAATTAATATTATACGGATATTATAAAATGATAATAAAAATTTTATTAGGTTTTGTACGTACGACGCGATGTATTAGATTTAGGAAATGTTTGATTCGGCTTTCCTCCCTTCTCGCCACCTACTGCATGAGATTAGATACTTTTGTAGGATGCAATGAAGGGGAAGTCATTCTAATCCTAAGATTTCACTCATTCATCTAATAAATAAAAAACGGCTAATCCTTAGTATATTTTAAGTTAAAATATACTAAGGATTAGCCGTGTTTTTGCATTGTTAAAATTTTTAACAATGCAATATGAAAATGCGATAACTACCTGTAAGCGTCATATTCGAGGAAATAAAGAAATTAAATTCGAATTCGAACATCTCAAGGGCTTCATTTCAATTTTAATAAAATTTTAATAAACTGGTTTAATGATGGATGAAATTAGATAACTTTATATTTTTATAAGTTTCTCAAAAGGGATATAAAATTAAAATGACATATAAATGGAAAAAATTCAAAACCATATTTGTATTAGATAAAATAACTTTAAATATCCTGTAAGGGCAACTGTATGCATTAAATTGATCACACAAATGAGGATAAAATAAAAAACCTAATTTCTAAATGTATTTAAAAATATTAATCTACATAAATCAACACACAATAGTACAATATTTATCGTTAATTAGTAATACTAATTAGTAATTACTCATATATTATCGACTTTAAATCATTTTGACCAAAATAAAAAATAGAAATAAAAGAGATTAGATTTAAATTCGTAATAAAATCAAAGAATTTCGTCTCGTCATAATTTAAAGAATTCTCGGAAACTTCCTCCCCTTCATTTCCATTAATATGAATCGAATCAGTCTCAGGCTTGACAATCTTCTTGATGAACCTTGTTCGAATTTCTATACATTTCCTCGCAATATCTCTGAGGTCTGCCTCCAAGTCTGAATCCAAAGGTTTTTCAATAGCTGCAAGAACCCCATAAATCCATTCAGCTTGCCTGAAGCTAAATAGACCATATTGAGTCAACCATTTGTATTGTAGTGTAAGAAGCTGCTCAACATTATGCGGAGGGATATTAAGAATTGTTTGAAAAAAGGGTCGGAAATTATTAATCCCACAAATACTTTCTTGATCTTGAATTAGAGGATTTGAATAGAATGACTCGAGAAGCTGTGATAAACTCCTGGGCTTGTTATTATCATTCGGATTATTTGCAACAGCTTGAAGTGTATCTAATTCCATTCCGAAACAAAACATTTGCCAATCCCGATTATTATAATTATCAAATTCATTTTGAGATGGGAAATTTGGAGGTAAAGTGAAGCTGGCATTACTCAGAGATGCTTGAGCTTTTGCTTGAATATTACAACGGATTTCAGAGAATTCTTTTAGGATGGTTTGTTCCCATTCGGGGGTAGGTAGGTATTCTTTTGGAGTTTTAAACTGGAAAGCAATATTTTAATTAATAAATGAATATACATAGGAAATTAATTATATATTTACCTCGTTCTTTAGAGAATTTGAGAGAGGAATATCCTGCTCCTCTTTTTTTGCAGGGGAAGGAAGTGAGGAAATGTCAACGCTAACAACTTTTGGGATCTTTTTCCGTTCGTCAAATACACTGAAGAGATATTCAGATCCATTCTCTGTTTAATTAAAGATAAATATTAATTAGATGCATGTTTTATTAAATTGAAATTTAATGAGAAGGATAGATACCTGGAGGTCTTAGCGCAGAGTAGGATTTTAAATCATCCAAATTAATCCCGATGGCCAATTTGCTAATTAAATAATCATCGTCCGAGTCGGATGAATCTGCATACATGTTGAATTTGAAGATACCCTAAAAAGCACAAAAATAACCCAATTAAATTATTATTTAAAAATTTATGCATGTTCATATTTCACGATTCATGAACATTTTTAAAAATTGTAAATTCTAATAGGTGGAAACAAACAATACATATTTTAGCATTTTAGCCTTTCTAGCTTTTCTGGTCAATTAGTTAATGATAATCTAATCCTAATTTAGGATAAGTAAGTTTCATAAACGAAATACCACACTAATACATAATTGACAATAATTAATACGTCGATTCACGATTGAGAATCGAATTGAGATTCAAAAACAAAAGTTATCTATTTGAATGTTTAATTTTTATCCATTCTTACACTCTGCCATTAGATTTCTTACCAACTTTTAATCCACTTTCAGCCGGAAGGTCTGATGTTCTTAATTATGCTGAATGCACTGCAAATGAGTCGATTTAATTAAGGGTCAGTTAACGAACGATCTTTGTTTCAGTGGCAACAAATGAGCTATCATAGCAATTTTTCTGTAACTACTAGTAATTAGAATACCGTGACATCCTCCAGGACACTTTAAAATAACCAAAAATCGACATCTTTTTGTGAATTCCTCAAGAGTGGTTGACATTGTCAACTTTTGACTGATCATAGCATCTAAACCAAATAATTAGCTATCTTTTGGCTATTTTGATTAAGGTATAAAATAAATATTATTCAACTTGTGAGCTTTGGAAAAAAACCTCAAAATGACCATCTTCTGAGGACATTATTTCAAATACCACCAAGTTTTTTGCCATAAAGAGGCATCATAGCATGTACATCTAATCTTTATCTATAAATAGAGACATTCCACGGTGTCACCCGATTAGTAGTATTCGACTTGTGACATTTTTAATAAGGGGTGTTTTTGGTAAACATCCCTTTAAGTGATTTTTAATTCTGTTTGATTTCAAAATTTATGAAATAAAGTAAAATTTTTGAAGCGGAAAAACTGCCTCGAAAACGGGCACAAAATAGTCAGTTTACGTTCAGAACGTTACAAAACCTCAAAATTTTTTATTGAACGCTTTCGATTCAAAATAATTGAAATTCCTATCAGTTTTTTGTATAATTTATATATTTTAATTAATTTTATAAATTATGGTTAAGATTTTTCAAAAACACCCTATTCTGATGTCTATATGTATATCTAGCAATGGATGGCTCACTATCATATTTGAAATCATTGCATTTCGAGTTGGTAGAAGGTGCTGTTGGCAGAGTAGGGTGAAAGCGAGTCGAGTCGAGACTAATAATCCTAAAAATTGTTTCCCAGCTTTTTCAGCTTGAAATAGATATACCCTACCACCTTTTTTTAATTTTTGAATAAAGTTTATTTCTATAATTTAAATGAAAATATTTTTTTAAAATTACAAGTTCTACTTTCACAGGATTATACTTACTTCTTTTCACACGAATCAACACTAATTACACATATGTACTTATTTTTTAACATGAGGCATATTTTTTCATTAGGCATATTTTTTAACATGAGGCATGAAATATGTTATTTCTCTTTGCAAAAAAGTCACTCAAATGAATCCTTTTCAGGTCATTTAAGGTCATTTAAGGTCAAATCCGAATCTGGCAATTGATAGATAAAAATTAAATAAATGTGGATTAAATATGCAATATGCGTTCTCGGGCTGTGAACATACATACTATATATTAAATTCGGACCTCAGGACTTCAGTATCTAATAAATATTTTTTCTAGCTAATTGGCAAATATTTAAAAAACCGGATTCTAAATCGGATAAATTTAATGTACAATACCATTGATTTTATTTTGGTGTTATCTAAACCTACTCGTAAATATGTAATATACTTGTATATTATAGGTAGGTACTATTATTGTATTACATGTAGGAATTTTAATTAAACTTTTAAAAATTATGGATGTCCTGGGAGATCCCCTTAAAGTTCAAATTAAATCTTTTCAAGGGGTTAGGTACTCAAAGGGCATCCTCCCTGAATCTCTCTCAGCGCAAAAAAAGTCCTATTGTACTTGTGACATTTTATACAATTTTATACTAGTAGTAAACTGATTCAATTGACAATTCCTTTCACAAATGAAACCTTCCATTTTATTACAAACTGCAACAGCAAATGGGGAGAGACGAGGCATCAGATTCAGGGCCCCCTCTTTTTTATACTCGTACATGTTTTACTTCTTTCATTCTATTTCTATTCTCACAATTCCAACCATATTTATGTAAATATACAGTACTCCATTTGGATTAAATGTTCTGGTTGAATTGTACCTAGTAAAAAAAGCTCCTCCGAACACACAGGGAGAACCAAACTGGCTTCTCCCCATGAGGTTCAAATTGAATTTGAAGCAGAATTTCAGAATAGCTTTTTCCGCTTCACCTAGGACTATATCCATATAACAAAAGATTTTATTTTTATAGCAAAAAGTAGGGAATTCAGAGGACAAATTTTGTGAATTCGTAAATGCGGAAAAATATATTTCCCCTCGGAAAAAACTTGCGTTCAAGTCAAATCCCTTCCCAAGCCCATCTCTCGAAATATAAAGTTTTTTTACTCCTAATTCTTTACTTATGGGTTCTGAATGGGGTAATCGTGATTATGGGAAAAAGGCTAAGAGGCTCTCTTTTGTCCAGGCAAGATGGTTCTAGGCATTGCACTTATCAAAAGCAAATCCTACGACTTTTTTTCTTTAGATCCCAATCTCTGAAATGAAAGAGGAGATTAACAAACAGTTAAATATAGTATCTATAATTGTGTATAAGAGGGAGACTTCAACCCTTTCTCCGAATCATCAAATCATCACAAATGAGTCTCTCTTCATTCCTTCCCTCTTGTCTCCTCCGACTCTCAAAAGACTGCCTGGAATAAAAGGAAAGAGAAAGATTGGAGCTCGTTTGGAGAAGGAAGAATATTCTGTTTTTTACGCCTTATCTCTCACAATGTTACGATATATTCCTTGTATTATTTAGCTGCTAGTTCTGACTCTCTTGTTTCGTTTTTCCCGAGCCTCCCCTCACACAAAATCCAGATCGATAAATCAGAAACAAGAGCCAATTCGCGTTAATCATGCTGGGTAGTGCTGGGGAATAGTTCTATTGGTCTAACTAGCGGGCCATGTTCCGCCTTGCCGACACCTACTTTGACACAAGTGGGGATGGTGAGTTCTCCAATGTTGCTAGATTGGGAGAGCAAGGCGGGTTTGAGGGAGCACCCGTACTCTCGCTCTTTATAAGCTTTATAAGCCCCTTTAGCTACTCGTAAGTTCGGGAGCTGAACCGGTCCTCTTCACTTGCTAATACCCCTCTAATACTTTAATCCCCCTATATATGGCCATATCCTACGGCTCGACCAGTCCAATGCGTCATCTTAACACGATTACGAGTATCCCTCTTCATCCACCCGAATCCCCCTCTCATCATTAATCTCAATGAAGCTCAGTTAGGGGGAACTGGGGAGTACGAGTAATGACCGCGTTTATCAACAATTATTCGCCCTCAGCTCAGCCTTGGCCGATCCAACTCGATTTCATAAAACCTTAATCCGCTATTACCCGGCTTTGTCTCCGCCGCCGGGAAGAATAATCGATGAGCTCCAAACACCCGGGTCTTTGGATCGTAATATTAGTTGGGTCGAGTGCGATCGCGCCCGGTCGGCCCGAGGAATGTCTGGAATGCCTTTAATTTATCGCCTCCAGAATTAATTAACACATTCTAAACGGCTTTATTAAAAGCTCTGCATCCTCAGACAGAGAGGCTAGGAGTTGAGACTGGGTTTGTCAGGGGCTCGTGTATAAAGGTTAAATGAGTCCTATTTTGGTAAAGTCATTTGGGTGCGAGTTAAAGGGGGGATGCGTGTGTATTCATTAATTCTGGTTGTCGCGGCCTTTCTTTTCCAGTCAATCAGGCCTGTCACCCACCGAACTTTCAGCCTCTCCCCCTCGATCTGGTTTACCATCTATGGCTTGCTACATCTTCCTCGACTTGCTACACAAACAAATGTCCACAGATTAAGCAATCAAAGCCTTTTTACCGCGCCGGTTTCAACTATGTGCATATATTTATATTGGAATAAATTCAGAGATTTGGGAAACTGTTAAGGCCCACAAAGCAGGTGATGGGAGATCGAGTTTCTGTCAAGACCAGAGTTCTCTCTCGGGTAAAGGAGATTCAATTAAGGGCCGGAGACCTCAAGCTGGCTCCCATTGTTGCACTGTCTTGGGTTAATTCGAGGGAGGGACGAAAGCTTCCGCTTCCTCTGCAGATACTCGACTCGGGGAGGATATATTGTTCGGGTCTCTATATACCTATGCTTCTAGGCTGGGGAAATGGGGAACTTTTTATAAAATTTGGGAAATCAGCAGGAGACGGGAGGAGATCGTTCAATTCCCGGGACAAGACCGAGGACCGGGAACCTCCTCTCAACAAAATTGGAGAAAAACTAATCGAAATGAAGTGGCCGCTAATCCAGAGCCAACTCCCCGAGCCTATCATTTTCAAGTGTTCACTGGGGAATTTATGCTCCCAAAAGCCGGGGAAAAAGTCGGGGGTCTTCGCCGATGATGAGAACTCCGCTACTGCCGCTTGCCAGACCTGATCGTACCATCCTTTTGCCCCCATCCTCATTGTTCTGAATGGGAAAAACCGGGTAAATCCGGGCAATCTCGGATAACGAGCCCGAACGGCCCCAACGTACGCCGTTCTCATTCATCATAGTCCAATTAGGGGAGTTTTGGAGTTAACACCTGCTGAGTTTAATCAAATATGCACAGAGAAATCTCGACCGCACTGAACAAATTGACAAAAACCAACATTGAATATCGGGTAAAATGCATTGTATCCAAAAAGAGGCAAAGGATCCAAAGGATAATGAATTGAATGAACACGCGAGAGAATGAGAACAAAGTCTTTTATATTTTTACGTATAAAAGTAAAAGCTCTCTATTAATAAACTGTGAGTAGATTAGGTTTAATATGTTGAGAGAATGTACATAAAAGTAGTAGGTAATACAGAGGAGGAACACTACAATGTAATTTGGTTAATTACAAATGCGACTTACAAAAATTTACAGAGTTTATTTAATAAGATTAATTAATACGATACTCTACTGTACTCTCTGCTATAATAATTTATAAGTTAATTTAATTAGCTTAGAAATTTTTTCGATACAATTCCTCCGCTTTTGCTCGCAATTCAGCAATACTAGAGTTTTTTCTAGATGTTGAATCCTGCGTATAATTAAAGAACACATTAGTACGATAAATATACATTTTAGAATTCAAAGCAATATACCTCATTAATTGGATTGCTACTGGTGTCCCCTTCACTAGAGTCCCCTTTAAGTTGATCTTGCGCTTCTAGTGACTTCCGGTGCATCCCTATTAATACCTAATTACGATTAGCGACTGGCCAAAATTTAAGCTAAGCTATTGTGCTAGGCTGATTCTAGCATTTTAATTATAAATCAAAAATTATTTAATAATTATACCCAACAACCACGGTGCAACACACTCTGATTCTATACAAAAAAATATTTAATTAAAATTTTGATAAATTCAATACAATTTTATTTCAAAATACCTTTGTTTTTGAGAATTGCTTCAGGGAGTGGCAGGGAGTGTCTTACCTTTAAAATTATGCAAATTTTTATTAAAAACTAACTTTTACGATTAATTTAATGTCATTTATCTAGAATATTACCATCGCCCCATACAACCCGTATTCAGCCATTATTGTTGACCTGCCCCAACATTTCTCAGTTTTCCTCCACTTTGCTCTACGGTTCTGTAATTCAAAGATACATAAATTAAGGAAATTACTCTATATTATGGAATATTTTGTAGAAAAACTCACCTGAAACCACACCTATTTAAAAAATTAAAATAAACCCATTTAGATTTTGGAGATTAAAATAAGTAGGCACTATTAGTCTAATACTATCTGTATTAGCACAAGAGTCAAATAAAGTTATCAATTTTGAGTGGTCAAATTTGTGTTATGAACTTATGATAATTGGATAATTGGCCCTTGAGGGACTGAGGGTCCAAGAGTGGACTTGAGCAGCTTAAAGGAGAGGACCCTTAAAACAAAACTTGAGATGATTTAAGATTTAAATCCATCTTCCTCCTTGCATTTTGTAACTTGTTCATATCTTATTCCTCTACCTATCCTTTCAAGTGCCCCCTGAAGGCCTGACCCTAAGTGACGTCTAGTCTCGGGCCCTTTTCAATCGCATTAAGTAAACAGATCCTAAATCAATATTCAATTCCAGGAATTGCTCCACATTTTTTCTCACCCTCAAATAAAACATCTTATTTCACTTTTTAAGATTTTGGAATGCTATTTAAAACTACTATTTTAATACTACACCTACACGTATATTGCCTTAACTCACACACCTTTCTCAAACAAACAAATTTTTTCGCCATTTCATCTCTAAGCATTGAAATCCGAGTGACAGTTGACAAGCCACTTCCACTCTCCACTGCCACCTCCTCCTCTTTTGCTTCTCACTCGCTATTGCACTCGTACAAAGGATATATTTTATTAACTCTACCTGCCCAGTAAGGAGCTATTTAGGTATAGTAATTAACCTTATCTCTTTGATTAGAACAATTTACTTGGGGGCAATTTCCTCTCTCGTCATCGCTCCTTTTCTTTTACCTTATCAAGCCAATCCTCTACACAAAGACTACTAATAATATATTTGATGATGTAAAATGGCCAGTAAATATAGTACCTTCGTTCATATCCTTTGTTCCTAGTGTCTCGGGATTTAATATAAATATAGTTCACGGATATATAGCTTATTAAAGTTACGAGTCAAAGACTATTACATACACTTACAGTAGTTAGCCCTACATATATGAGAAAGGTATGTTAAATAATTCCACCTCTTTTCTCATGGCTCCTTCACAATAAATTTCATAAGGAAGATTGACAAGATTTCCAGAAGGAGGAGGAGGATGAGAATGAAACTGTAAAGTCACATCATCACATTGCACAGACTTAAGGAGAGGCTCGAGAGATGAGAGAGGTAGAGAGTGTCGAGGGGTAAAAAAATAGGCCCACTCGTAAAACAACACATAATTGGTGATAATGAGGATGACGGGGCAGTTTTGATTGTTAGAAGAGTGCCATAAGGGTTGCTGATATGAGTGTGAAGAGATGCCAACCCGTCAAAGATTCCCTTCCTTCTCTCTCTCCCCTCCTGGCTGCCTCCTAGACTCTAGTATATCCCAATCCTATTCAATATTTCAAGTTTTCAACATACCCCTTCCCCTTATCAATAGAGCTAGATATACCCAACTAAAAATGGAAGATTCCCTCCAAGAGGAGAAAGAGAATGGTCGACTCTTGAGAGTGTAGGGTTATTGAGGAGTTAAAATATAGACAGGATTTACCTGGATTCGGTCTTCAGGCAGATCTGTCTTTAAGCTGAGCATTTCTCTGGCATATACCTTCAAAGTTCAATGCAAAATAGGTTAATTTATTAATTAAAATTTGAATTTTTTAATGAAATACTCACGTCTGGGTAATGCGAGTCTTTGAACGTCTTCTCCAGCTCCTCCAGTTGGTAACTCGTAAAGATTGTTCTACTTTTGCGGGGAATAAAAAAACATTTAAATTTAAGTTAGGACCATCATGCGTTTAGATCCAGTTGAATATCAATAGTATTTGTACCTATGTCTTCTCTTTTTGGATTTCTTTCCAGACTTTTTCAACCCTTGTTCGTCCATGTGGACAAGACCTAGGATGTGCCAAAGAAAGGGCCAGTTAGATTTACGATGAGAAAGAATAGAGACGCTAATAGGAGCAATTTCCTACCCTATTGTCCGGCTAATAGATCTTATTCAAAAAATAATATTCCTACCAACTCCTAATTACATTAATAAGTGTCTTATAAGAAGGTGGATTAAAAATCCATTGTCCATCTAATCAAATAGGATATTAAATGATAATATTTGTCCATTTTTTTATTTAGCTCCTGTCGTATTCCTCGACGATCCAAGTGCGATACTTTATTACGGACGAAATGAAATTGCCTCTATATTAAATTGGATGAAATGGAGTTAATGACACAACGGAGTGATAGCTAGCTGAATAGGGGGTGGAATACATTAAGGAGGATTATTATAGCTTTTTCTAATTAATTGACGCATCCATTTCATTCCTCAACCTCTCTCTACGACTCTCGAGTACCGTATGGACCCCGACCCGAGAATAAACATCTTGTTACGGTTTAATAAATAATGCTAATAAATTAAAGATCTAATAGAGCTCGTTTCGGGCCATCATTAGATCGTGTTGAATACGGAATTCCCCAATTCCCATTTCAATTCTGGTCGGGACTCAATTATTCATGATTGTCGCACCGACCCACACCCGCCGACGAGTAGTCGAGGGTGAGAAAAGGGCTCGATTGTAAATGGAGCTGCTCTTATGTGTTTTACCCTTAGAGGTATAGGCGGCTTCATCCGTACATCATTTATGGGTAGAGCGCGGAGTGAATATCAGCATTGGAAGAAGAACAAATAATACTTGGAGAGATAAAGGGCTAGATTGGAGACAGGGACAAACTTCCTCACTTACTTATATTCCTCTGAAAGTAAGTGGTTAACTCTCCTAAGTAGAAAATTCCCAATTCGGGGAACCAGAAAAGAACAAATAATACTTGGGAGAGATAAAGGGCTAGATTGGAGACAGGGACAAACTTCCTCACTTACTTATATTCCTCTGAAAGTAAGTGGTTAACTCTCCTAAGTAGAAAATTCCCAATTCGGGGAACCAGAGAGCTCTGAGGATGAGAGAAAGAAAAGAATCCACCCGAGGATTCGAAATGAGAGTCGGCAAAAGAGGAGAAGAACAAATCTATTATTCTTCTCCTTCTCCTCCCCCAAGATTGTAGTAATTTGGGGAATGTGTACTCTCTCAAAGCTCTCGACTTTTGCCCAATTTCCCAAATGAGAAAGATGGAGAGAAAGCTCAGAGATCCAGAGAACAAGAGACGAGCGGAGCCAAATCTCAAAAGCAGTCGAATCTGCGGCCGCATTCAATGCTCCTACTCCTTTTACTCTGCGCGTAATTAAATGCTCCCAAATTGAAATCATTGGTTTTTATCCCGGAACCAAATGACTTTAAACCCTAATACCAATATAGGAGTGCTTATAGCCTTATAGGGAGTAGCTGGTACTCAAGAGGCGAGGCAAGGGAGAGATTAATTTGGCTGAATGGCAAGATTTAAGCCGCTTCATTATTTATCGGCCGCATTCCAAAGTTCTCCCACTCACGTTCAGTCTAATCTCGCAATTAAATTCACCTCTACTTGGCTTCATTTGTCTCCTCCGTCTCCCCTAAGCCCCCTCATATTAATTTACCAAGTATTTACACCGATAATTAGACACTCTTCCTCACCTAAAGTAGTAAAACAAATAGAGGGTGAGTGTTCGAGAAAGCATTTGATACATTTGGTATTTGACGTGGATAATTTAATTAATATTATATATCTCTCCGGATAAAATTGTAATGATTTAGAGAGAATGATTTAAGCTTCTCATCCGCCCCATTTGTATCCTGAGTACTTGGAAGTACGTGCGTACTCTGGGATTAATTAATTTATATACGACGAACGGAGAACCAAATATTTACCATGAAAGTGTTAATGCGATTATTTAATTAAGCTCGAGTCTCTTCCAAGTTAATTAAATCGCGGAAGAGGAAAGGGAAGCTAGGCAATCTTGATGCAAAATCTAATTCAATTATCCGCTCTGGATCTTTACATTAGTTTTCACACTTGTATTTGTTTTACGGATACTTTGGCCGTTGAATGCGCGACACGAGTATATTTATTTACTTGTACTTGGGTCCTAGTATTATGTAGTATCTCGAAAGAAGAACTTTCACGGGTAGTTTGTTTCAAAGACTGACATTTAAATAATGGCTCACCGGACTGGATGAGAGTAGCGAAATAAAACACGAGTACTAAACGTGAAATAAAAGGAGACAGAGATGAATTGCATTTGTCTAATATTCAGTCCAAATTTGTATCCATTTTATGGGGGGAAATTGTGAAAAAGTTAAAAGGATTTTTTTATTTCCAAACCCCAAGCCCATTATTCATCGTGATTTTTGGCTTGGATTTATAGTAGGATATAGTACGGAGATACACATAAAAAGGGGTTGAAATTTGAATGTTATTTATTGACAAAAGAATTACCTATTCATCACTCTGCAATGCTAACACATCATTGTTAACAGAGCTATGAACTGTGTCGTCAAATGCCCAGAGTTAATGCTCATTTGTGATTTTTTTTTCAAATTACAACATACTGCAATGCAACAAAATGATATCGTATTTAATTCCAATGCATAATTCAAGCCTGCCCCATTATAGAATGATTGAAATGAGGTAGGTACTATAACTGATACTATTCAATTTCCAACACAAGCCTCCTTATATAAATCATTTACCTAGTAATATCCGCATTGGATTGGATTGGTGGCAATTCAGGGAAATTGATTATTAATAAATTATCGCACCTCGAGGAGTATCGTAGTCCCTAGTATATAACGGAATGTTTATTTTAGCTCTATTGCTCGACGAGCATTTGTAATTTAATCATCCTATTACCTGTTTATCATTGTCAAATGCTCTAGCACTACACAAGAAAATAATATCGGGGCTAGGGCGGAGACTTGAGCCGATAAAAAGGGGATAATAAACTAACAATATCATTTCACGCCATTTAATGGGAATTTGACCCATTAATTATTTAAACCAAATTGAAGGGTCCTTTTTTCATGGGTTTATATAATTTCCGAAGGAATTTGCAAGTTATTTCGAGTTCGTTCCTTTGCATAATTGGTTAAGACACCTTCTAATTAATTAGGAAATGTATAATTTCCTTCGACGTAGTGTCTCATCACTTAAATTTCCAATTATCTCGTCTTTCAAATAGAGCCAGGTAAAGTGAGTAACTTTTCAGACATATTCCACCCCAGCAGGGGCGAATTAGTCTATAGCCCTACTGAATTCCTTTACAACAACTAATTCAATTACTTCCATTCAATGCTCGTAATAAGTACGATGGATTCTTCTATTAATTTCGATTATTAGATAGATTTTTTCATCTTATATTCGGCCCCATACATACCCGTATGTGGCCTATTAGTCAGTCAGAGCCCTTAAACCCTTCATATACACATGCTGGACGTAGTAGGAATAAAACACCTGGCCTTGGCAAAAGCCCTTAAAGAATATAATGCAATCCCATGGCCCTATATGAACTTGTGACTATTGTATTAAGGGATGCATCAATGCATGTTAACGCATATTTTGACAAGAGTTCGGGCCAAATTCGAGGACCTCAATAGGCAAGTAACTCAAAACCGCCGAATATTGTTCGAGAGAACTTCTTTGAGAGAATACATTTCAATCGCTTAAATCCCTTAAGTGGCCTTTTCGCCCGATCTGCTCTTTGTCCAACCTAATTGAGTTAAAGGAAATATCCAATTTATTTTATTTGGTTGGCCCTGTGTTCTCCATATAGAATGACCTCTCAATAATTACCCTAATGTAGAATCAATGCAATTCCGGTCCCTTACAAATTAATTGCAGGGTCTACTTAATAATTTATCAGGGCCAGAGGCGCATATTTCAATCCTACGAGTAAAGATCAAGTATTTATCAAGGAGGATTAGAGTATACGGATAAGTAAGTGGTATTTATCAAGAATTTCCAGCGGGGATTGAATGAATTGAATGAAATGTACGGAGATTCGTTCCACTGTTGGATTTTAGGTGAGTCGAATTGCAGAGTCCCGTCCCCTCCAATATACTATATTCAGAATTCCCTAGAGTGTTTTGCCTACCCCTGTTCTAACCGTGCTTTTGCTTGTAATCGCGGGTGTAAATTGATTTCATTAATCTCATAAGCACTGAACTAATCAAGGAGAGGGATTTCATTTAATAATGGGAATATGTGCCCATTTCGGACTATTCGGGAGTGAATTGAATTCTATCCGTATCTAAAATTGTCAACTAATTTGAGTAAATGGGGAATGCCAATAATTAACTGGATGTAAGAACGCGAAAATTACTCCCTAATTTATTAATCTAGGCTAATTTTAATTAATTAACTCTTGTATTCATTGAAAATTGTATTTATACCTTGAGCGATTACATCTGACAGCTCGGGAAATGATTTCCAATTGGAGGCTATTGTGAGAAAAAAAGATTATTAGAAATTAGAATACCGATAATTAGCCCAAAAATAGGTAGGTACTGCTACGAGCTCGTAGATAGCTTAAAAAATATGATTTCTAATAAACTTTTCAAAAACCCATTAGCTATAAACTATAAATATAAGTCTGTTATGAAATGTAAATTCAAAGCCATTTTTATTATATTTAAACTAGGTTAAACCTTTGAGGGAAATGACGGAAATCCTAAAAAATCCTAATAGCAAATTAATGGGAATTGAGGATGGGAGTCTTTATTAAATCCTAGCCATAATCTCCCTTTTTAACCCCGAGTCGAGTCTGTGTCTGGGGATAGCCAAATTGAATTTAAAAATTTCCCAGAAAATCCCTTGTAATTTCCCCTCTCAACCCGGGATCGGGTTCGACTCCCGAATATTGGATTTAAAAAGTTCCCTTCGATTAGTCCTCAACAAAATCATGATTAATAGTTTAGAAATGGGATTTTGATATTGATTAGACACGACTGAATTATTACACGAGGGTAAAGAACTTTGCCGATTCACTCTCTTTTGCGGGCAGAGAGGATTTATTGAAATTGAAGGAGATTTGTGAGATACAACAACTGTGCCCGAGTATCATTCATCCCTCTTCAAAGAGGCTATTGGATTACATCGGATTAGTTTCCTCATCATTATCATGGTCATTTAATTCCTTTTAACTATGCACTCGTATACCTAGTAATACCCAATACGATATTTGTTTGTCAATATCCAAATTACAAACTGATTACGATATTACGGGAATTAGAGCAAATGTATATGGCTTTTGCAGATAGTTCACCATCTCTTTGAGTGTATTTACCCACTTGTGCATAATTAGATTAGCCAAAATACCCCAAATACTCAGAAAAGAGCTCTCAAAACTTATTGCCTTATTAGATAAATTTATAAATATGGATTTACTTAGGATTAGTTTGGGATTTCAAATTATTATATAATCTGCAAGGATCTTTGAAGAATTTAAGCTTCTTTTAATTTAAAATCATTAAAAATGCAGCGATAAAATATTATAGAGATACTTCTTCGGGAACGGTTACGGTCTTAAATTAATGATAATTAAAATATTTACCTTCGGATGAATGACATGGCATAAATCCTCCAAAATAACCTCTCATGGGGTCAGGAAATGTGGGTCTAAATGCGTTGTTTCGGTTGTGGTTACTTTCTGGAATAGGTCCATCGTTGTTGGAACTAGAGTTGTTATTATTGTTGTTGTTGAGCCCAAGAAGTTCTTGGATAGCAAAGGGAGACCGCTGATGATTAAACGAGGGGAGATGAGCGGACGGAGCCGCAACGTGTATAGTCGAGTGCATAAGTCACTGTTGTTCGATGTGTTTTTTATAAAGTTAAAAAATAAACCGGAAAGTCTCAAGTTGTTAAATGGGTCTTAAAGTCAGATTAAGAACGAGGCTTCTTGGATTCTTGGTGCAATAAATGCATTAAGGGGTTATATTAAAAGGTGTTGAGAGGCTGGTGTGGAAAAGGGTAGTATATTGGCCGCGAGAGTTTGTAGGTAGTCTGGCTCGCTCTCTGAATGAGTTGAGGGGATTGAGTGATGGTGACGGGTGCTGACACAAAAATTAGTTTGATGGTTAATTTCCGACTGCCACGGCTCGTTCACCCGGTCGTTCTTCTTATAAGAGAGTTGTTGAGCGAGAGAGTGAGAGAGATGAGAGTAGCTTTTTAGGGGAGCTTCCCGGCTCAGACTCCGCCTTGTCGTGCAGAGGGCTGGTCCTCCGGAGCTCTCGGATCCCGAGCTCGGCAACCTCGCACCTTCTCCTCTCCTCCTATATATTCCTCTCACTTAAATCCCCCTAGTTGGAAGCTCCACTCACTCTCTCTCGATACGTAAATGAATGATGGATGCGTTAGGTTATTCGAGTTGAATTCATTCCTCCTTTCATTACGCATTTCAATTCATAAATCATAAGCAATTTTCAACTCTTTAAATCTCAATTCTTATTGAGCAATTTTCCCATCATTTCAACGGCCGCCGCCGCCGGAATATACAATACATAATGTAATAATGTAGTATTCGAGAAATCATGGTTGGCTAAACTGGTTCTGGTTGGGAGTTGAATTCAAAGGGACGTCCATTACGAGAACGTCGGAGCGGAGAACAGCCACATCTCGCATAATCGCCCCATTTGGAGTTGGGGAAAAAATCTTATCTTTTTTTCGAACCCCATTTTATTCATTGCATTGTTCAAAAACCATTTTATACTTTCAATGAAAAGGCCTAACAGAGCTACTAATGCAACTCTCTCTTCGTTGGGGCCCTCCATTAGCTTTTGTGAGAGCTGCAGCCAAGTGAAAAACTCGAGCCTATCAGCCGAGAAGTAGTAGTACAGTAGTACTTCAATTATTCTTTCTCCCGCCAGCTGATAGAAGCTACTATAATATTTACTTTGGGAGATAAATGCCCATTTACCACTTTACCGTATTTACTAAAGTGCCTCCCTAATCAAGTAATCACCATCAGCGTGAATTATGCATAATTGTAATTGTATTTAATGGGACTAGTATAGGTACTTGAATTTGATTAGACTCGGAAAGAATTTTATTTGTACTCGCGGGACTGATGTCTCGGACGATATAATTCAGAACGTACGTGAGTTTAAACTTGGCTTGACGGACAATGTCCAATCTCTTAAAATACTACGAGTAAAGGAGATGTGTTTTTTAGATAAAGCATTTTGGTGGGTCCAACGAATTCTTTTATTCTCCTGACCGTTTCTCCCTCCTACTTTCAAAGTCAGACCCTTTTTCCCCCATCTAATCTATAATTAAAGACCACCGAGGTAGGTTCCTTTATCGATGATTTCAGTTAATTTATTCGATCTCAAATACTCAAATACTCTGTAATATAAAGGCCAAAAAAAGAGATCGATTGGCCCCTTCCGAGTTGGAACCAGGACCAGAACTTTTCAATCCCCGGGATTTGAATCAAAAACTTTTTGGGAGGAGTTGGGAAAAAACCTCCGAACTTTCAACTGTCATTTTCAGGGGGTTTTATTTAATTTGGAGAATTGGAGCTCATTACCCTTCTGTTAATGCTGAAATGGGAAATCTTTTGAAATTGAATTAAGTAGAACTGCGGAGGAGGAGGAGGAGGAATAAGTAAAAGTCACGGGTGGGACTTGGCAAGATGAATAAAAGCAATTTATTACAATTCTTTTTATATTCAAAGGAGGAAAGCTCGGAGCTCGGAGCTCGATTTGTCCTCAAGGCTATAGTCGAATAGAGTAATAAAGTTTATTAGGCGTTAACGGACCATTTTATGAGCGTATGCAAACTACTTGCTATTATTTCACGCTTATTTTGTCACTTGGCGCTCAAGACCCGGGTCGGAAGCCCAAAATGAATAAAATGATAAATATAATGGTTCATTTAAGTGGATATTTAGTGTACATTTGCATTTGGATAAGACACAAGGAATTGGGGAGGAAATTAAATTCTCCCGGATCTCTTCCTCTGGGGGCTATAATCAAGTTTCACTTTATTAGGATTAGAATTTTATGGGCTGAGTGCCTGGGCTCAACCCGGGGTAAATGAGGAGGAATTGATGCGAGAATTAAGTAGAGTTACAAATGGGAAAGACCAGCAAAGTCCTTCGGCTATAAAGGCATATACATTTTGTATATTAAATATTAATATTCGCTCCCGATTACCAGAATTGCCGGAATGAAACTCGCTCTCTCATCTCATAACTATCACTCGTGATAATGTAATCAACCAGTTAAGGAAATTGCTTTAAACCTAAAGCAAATTAAGTGAGTAAACTTTATAATAATCCTACTAGCACTAGTACAACCCCATCGCGTATATTAATTTCAAGTTTAATTAATAATGAATGAATGAGTTCAGAACTTTATCTATACAATTAATTAGGAGAATAATTATATAGTATCAAGAAAGGTAGAAGTTTGTGTTTTTTCATATTTAATTTAAATTAAATTGCCGCAACAAAGCAATGCAATGCTAATCCTAAGAGGGTAAGTTGTAACTTTTTTAACTGATCAAAACAGATTCTGAGAATATGGATATTTGCTATTTGATACTCGTACTATTAGTAGTACATAAGCTATAGCCTATCACCCGTTTTGAGTCATTTCTTTTCAAGATATTTAAGGGTGTTGTGTAAAATGATATTGTGAAATCTTTTATGACGCATAAAGTTCTTTTTTATCTACCCAAATATACGACGAATAGTAGTACGAATACAGATAAAATGAACTCATTAGATTCACTAACTCCTTTCATGTTATATCAAATTTACAACCTTTTTCAAAATGGCATCTTCATTTGTTTGTCTGAGAATTGTCACTTCCTCCTGGAAGGAAAAAACGGAATTTCTCCAGAAAAACAAAACAAATTAAGCCTTTCAAAAAGCCTATTAAGTTTTCACACAAAAAGCATATCGGATGACTATCGGTATACAGATATTACATTGTATATTGTATTATTATTTGCAAACGCTTGCCTTAAAAGAGTAGGTAGCAGATCTCAAAGTGATTACCATAAAACGACTTCATGATAATTAGAGTACGATAATATCGTAGTAGTACTACAGTTATTTACAATGTTACATATGCTCTTTCAACTGTAAAAGCTTCGAGATGGATATAATAATTTTTCACCCGAACTACTACTTTGCCCAATTTCCAATTTATCTGAACTAGACTTGTAAATTGAGTCTCTCCCAACCAGACCTCAAGCGACTATTGACTATAAATTTAATTTACCAATCATTTCAGGCTAAAAATTTTGC
>JAAZTK010000567.1:0-19288 GCA_036507255.1 Megalothorax incertus
CTGCAAGCTTATCGGGAGAGGGAGTCTACCGTCTCAGAGCTTCAAATGACCTGCAAATTCTGCGAAATCTCATTCCCTGATCACGTCCTCTATTGTAAGTGCTTATTAAATAGCTCTTTTTATTTACAAATTGCTTATAAATGTTTTTTCTCATTAAAGCAATGCATATGCGCTACCATTCGGGTGAGGATGACCCTTTCCTCTGCCGATCTTGCGGGAAAAAGACACGGGATAAAATCAGTTTCTTCCACCATCTTACTACAGACTCACATTGACCTTGCGTTGAGGTCATGCCACGAAATGCCAATGTCCAGATGCTAAATTAAATGATTACGGGTTTTTAAAAACAATGTTCAGGCGAGTCTAGTCTAAAATTCAGAAATATATAGCGAATTACGGGTATTTTCAAATTGTCAGCAACTATTTTCATGTAAAATTATTTTTATACCGACGTAGTGCTAGGTATAAATTGATATATGTATATGGGGGTTATATTTTAAGTGTAATATAATTAAATTAATATAATTTTGCTTAATTTGGATCATATTTCCAAAGGCAAAAGCTCAGGTTCGAGTTTACGGGTAAACTTTTTTCTAATTTAATAATTTAAAAAAAGAAATAAGACTGCAAATACTACAATTAAAATGTATAGATCTAACTTAAAGCAATAATTAATTTTAGGTGGGGTAATTGTCAGAAAAAGCACCGAAAGTTCCTATCTGAAGTATCTGAGCTTTGTCTAAAATTCGAAAGAATATAAATGCTCAATTAAATTGTAATATTTTGTAAATGAAATAGACTGATCTCACGAGTTTAGAAAAACAAAATCTATCTAAAATAATATAAATTAACATTCTACGATATATTTATAGGTGTGTAAAAATCTAGGTTAATTATATGGCCAATTTTTTGCAATTAAAAATTTGTCCAGACTCAAAACAAGGAGCCAGTTAACTGTACACTGCATGTAATTAATTTAATTTAATATAGGTACCTATTTAAAGATTAAGGTTTAGTTTTTAATGCTTTTTCGTGGTGTGTTTTGTGCCTAGTCTTTAAGAATTATTATTTCCAATTATTTCCATTAATTAATAGCTAATTAATTAATTTACCAAATTTTTCTGTGTAAAACTTCCCAATTTCTAGCAATATATCAAAGTTTAAAACTCAATTTTTTCACAAAATAATTAAAATAATTAACTCTGGCGTTTGTCTCAAAATGTATTTAATTAATAAATTTTTAATAAAAAAGAGTATTTAATTAAAAATAAATCAATTTTGAAGTTAATTTTATGCTCATTTTTGTGTAATCTGCATCTAAATTTATTTTAAGTCGAGATTTCTATCGGTTTAATTCTTTATCGGGTTCAATTTTATTTAAATCAATAGCTTTTTCATCTGGAACATGAGATTTTGATCCTGAAACTTGAGGAATACTTTGAGGATACATATATCCGTAGCTGGAGACGGTGGTAGGTGTGGCTCCTGAAGAACTTAGCTGTCCCGAAGCCACTTTCCCATCATTTGCAATACCACTCGATCTCAAAAGCCTTGAATTTAATTTAATTGAATTGAATTTAATTGAATTGAATTTAATTGAATTGAATTGAATTGAATTAAATTCCCAATTAATTTTGATGCCTTTGGATGTGCTCAGGTGTCTTCTGAAGGTCATGGAATACGAGTGCCAACTGGATTATTTTAAAAAGGCCAAGGTAGATGACCGTGAAGGCATATAAAAATGCCCGGATTTTGGCGTCGAATCCTTTGCAAGGCATATTTGAATCTGCAATATTTTTAGAGTATTTTAAATTCATTTAAATTCTAATCCTAATTAATATAATTATTTTTACCTTCAATGAAGAAGAATACTAGGCAGAAAAGTCCATAAATTAGAGCAGCAAGGCCCGCTACGAACCAAATGGCACCGAGAGAGAATTTCCGCTGATTTAAGATTGAAATTAGGTCGAGTTTTTTAAAGAATTTAAATAAAAATTTAACCGTTTTTGCAAAAAGAATTAGAATTGAGGTTAGCCAGAGACTTGTCACCGGAAATGCCATCAGGCACATGAAAGAAATTACTTTAAAATAAATTTTAATTTCGAAAAAAAGATCCAATTTTTTTAAAACTCACCGATATTTCGACATTTATTCCAGTGGCCAAAAAGACCATCGGATTCAGTCATTAATACAATTGTCCAAACTAGGCATACAATATAGGATAGGAACTAATAATTTATAAAAATAATTATTAATTAATATTATTTTTAAAAGATTTCCAGAGCTTACGACATCAGCAATTCCGATCCAATAAATGCATTTGGCATTAGTATTCCTATCCCAAATCTCATTAAGGTCCTTCTCAGACACGCCATCACGGTTCCCTACCTTCCTCCGGAGTTCCTCGACCTCCCTCCGGAAGCAGAATCCCAAAAAACATTGTAAAAACTTTATTGAAAAAATTGCGAGGTTGAGGGGAAGGAGATCCAGTCCTTTTGGGTACTTTCTGTTGAAATAGTGTGATTTGAGGGTGTCTTGCTTTGACCTAAAAAATTAATTTGATTTAATTTAATTCCTCGAATATTCTGCAATGGCCAACCAAGCGTAATTTGTGACAATCAAGGTGATACCAAAGCCAAGGATTGTAAAGATAATAACGGCAGCAATCCATAGGGCAATCCTTTGGTAGTACACCTTAATTACTCATTAGAAATATTCGGTAATTAGGTTGAATTACCTTTTTTCCAATTGAAAAGACAAATACACCATCGATGACAGAAAAGGTCAAAGCTAGGAGTGCGTAAATGATGCCAAGAGCGATTGCAATCCCAGAATCCTTTGCATTAATTTTGATTGCGGAATAACTGAGCCAACCAATGAAAAAGGCCCAGGTCAGGGTCAGGTCAAACATTGAGATGTAGACCAGCGTCTGCCTAATGTTCATTCCTCTGTGTGCTATTATTTTATTAAATAAGAGAACGGGCTAAAAAATAAAATACGATAAATTAAATTAAGTAGATGAGGAATCCCAACCGTTGTGAAGTTGGTAAGCTTCGTAGACATTTTGAAGAGATCTTGAGGGGTGAATCACCGAAGTTTTATGCTTCTTCCGCAGTTTGCATATTTTGCAATTAACCATTTTTTTAACTGAGAATTTATTAGCGTTCTAGCGGCGTAATGTGGGACTTTTTTACTCATAAAATTCCTCATCTTGTAGGGTAAATACAACTAAATACGAGCATAAGAGTTTCCTTGAGAAATGACAAGCATTTTTTAAATGCCATCAAGGACTAGGAGCCTCGAGAAGAATTTCTTGAAACCCACGCCAAATCCATCATTCCAAAATTATTAAATAAATTAGTAAATACCCGGGGATTGGAATCCGCGGGATCTTTTTCGGTATCTTTTTCAAGATTTTGGAGCAATATTTTTGTTGGTTAAATCTTTATACTTTATTTCTCACATAGAATACTCTGCCATGCTTGATAAATCTTTATTTAGATATAGAATTTAATAATTTAATTCTTTGAATTTAATGTGTACGATATAAATGATACAAAGCTAATAGTAGTAATTAATCTAAACTAAATCTAGACGCTAATTATCCTAATCCATTCTAACGACTAAAAGGCAGGTCTCAATTGACGTGTTAAACTTTATTAAGCTGCTCTGAATATAATTCACTTGTTTGATTCCCTATGTTTCATTTAATTGCTCTCATCCTTTGGAATTCTAGCCAAATCTAACAAATAAATTCTAAATCCTACTTAAATTAAATAGAATTGAACTCTCCCTCGACTTCTTGCGTCTTGGATGACCTTTTTAATTTAAAAAAATCCAAAATTAGCTTCAAATTCAATTTTAAAAATTAAAAAACCCTACCTAGAGTCCCCCAACAGCTTGGAACAAGGCTCCTCAGATAATCTTCCAATCCGGCTGAGCAAATCATAATTTATTTCATCGGAAATGACCGAGTCTTTTTTATAAGATGGGTGGTGGGTCACAAAATCCCTCATCCATGAGGCTGTGGTCATCACCTCACCTCGAGCACGTTTTGAAATTAGGGAAAGGTATTGTTGGAGTGTACATTGGGAATCAGCGTCCACATCAATTGATGTCAGGTAATTCTGGACTAGAGGAATTAGCCCTATAAAAACACCTTCCTTTCCATTGATGATCTCATTGATAGTCATGAGGGAGTAGGTGCTCTCATCCTTATTTTTGATGTTATTTCGCCACCAGAATTTTTCAGTGCTTAAGGCGTCCCTACGCTGTGCTTTGGCCATGTTTTCATCAACTTTAGATATGGGAATGAGGAAAGATAGCTTGTACGAGAGGACAACCCTTCAGTAATTTGATATTAATTAATTAATAAATCGTATAATTGACATTTTGGCCTACCTGGTAAGCAGCACAACAAAACAAACAACGGCAGCATTCTCGAAATCCGTCAATTGGACCTCGCAGGGCCGGAATTCAACACGCCAACCGATGGAGGACTCTGGCGGAGGGGGTTTGAACCGCATTGTCTGCCAATTGGTACTCTGGAGGTTCTGGAAATCATTTTTTAAAAGGTTTTTAAACCTGGAATTTGATGCGAAATTATTTAAAAAGCAATACCTCAAAATGATCTGATTCTTTTTCACAATCTTGATGTATTTTCTCGCTAAAAAGAGATACGGGGTCACGGATAAATAGGTGAGCCACGTGTTGAGCAAGAAGAGGATCCTAGAAATTGCAATTAGACTTTTAAAAATCAGAAATGCATCATTTTTGTAAAAAATAGTCTCAATTTTAATGGAATTTATAGAATTCAGGCAAATATTGTCAAAAAATGCCTTAAATTAATTAAATTGGAAGTAAACAAAGTGAATTCTGCTTACAATTCCATTTTTTAAAAGCTCCTGGTAATGTTCTTCCTGGAAATCAAATGAACATTCAAATTATATGTAAATTAGGTAGGTTTTAAATTCAAGCAAGGTATAATTACGGCAAAATTCTACTTCGCAAGCTAATTAAATTAATATTTAATTTGGAATACCTCGTAAATTATTGGAATATCATTGAAAGCAGCTCCTTCCTCCGATCTTTTTAAAAGGAATTATGTAAATCAAATGGGATTAACTCCAATTAAGCATCCAATTAACATCTAATTAGGTACATTAGAACTTGATCTTATTTGAAAGAAGATACAAATACTTGAAATATAAAATCAAAGGGTTCAATGGGTTCAAAGTTCAAGCTATTAGGGATCAAATTAAAGCTCTAGAATTCCTTATCAATTTCCCAGAATTTTTTTTTTTGATAAATATAGCCCCTAATTACTTTACAAAAATGCTATATAGGCACTATTGACGATATTACAAAGTAGTATTTCCAATCTAGTTATAACTAGCCAGTAGTCAGAGGTCAAAGGTTAAACTTACAGATAAGAATCAATGGAATCATAGCGAGATTTACGAATCTTTTCCCTCTCATCAGGTCTTCGGCTTTGGGAATTGCAATTTCATTAAAACACCTTCAATTAATTTGAAATTATACCAATCAACGGAAGCTGCAATTATATTCCATCGGCAATCAACATCAGAAATGAATCCCCGAAAGAAAGGTGTACTCGCCGTCAGCGCCAACTGCCAATATTTATTCTAGGTATATTTAATGGGCCAATTTGCGCTTTATTTTACCATGATTGGGCACATTGGGGTTAAATGGTCGTAAAGGCGCCTCGCTTCTGAGATGTTGCAAGCCTGAAATTTGATTTAAAATATTTCCAGGAGTTTCATTTGAGCTATATTGCAAATCAAGCCTACCTGAAATGTGAGCTGGAGGCAACAGCAGCCCATACCAAAGCCCATAGCGTCCATATAAATGTGATCCGGCTCTTGACCTTCGGCACCAGCCTCAATGAATGGAACTGGAGTGTTTTCGTCCTTAAAAACTACATTTTTTAACCAAAATTAGCAAGGATTTTGCTTGGAATTAATTCTTAGGGCACTTACTGGGTACTTGTATGTTTATCTTTGATCCACGGCGGGTACGGATGTTCCTCGTGAGGGTGGCAAACCTTGGATGACCTGGAAAAATGGCCTGATCCGGAAAAAATAGGGAACAAGATGCTCCATTGACTGTATCAGGCTCCCATTCGGGGAATGTAAACTGCCAATCAATTAAAAAGATATTAAATAAATTCTGGCATACCTATACCAAAAGGTCAAAGGTCAAGTGACCTCACCTTAGGGCATCCAAGCCGAGGAAAGTTGGCAATAGTTAGCACCAGCTCATTTTCAGGTAGTAGTTTCTGCGCTTCGGCACGTCTAGCCCTCATGTTAGCTTCAACCGAGTTCAGGTGGACCGGAAGTGCGCCATAAGGGAGTCCAGGCGTCCCTTCGATCATATAGGTGGCATACTCTGGCCTCCAGAGTGACTTGGCGGTCCTAAAATCCCATTAAAAAATTAATAACAAAGGATTTTATACTTTAAATAGTTGAATTACGCTGGATTGTCATTCTCAGGCTGTCTCAGGATGGGGAGGAGCTCGTTCCCTCGAAGCGAGACTTGACACCGCTTGGCCAAATGGTCAAATTTTACAATGACATACTCCACTTCGTCACCCCACTTGAGGCTATCACCCTGCCGGTTCTGAATCTTACGGTACAGATTGATAAACTGTTGGATCCCAATCTTTTTGACAAAACTGGCCCATTTGGACGTCTCCTCCCATGTCAAGGGTGATCCTTCAGAGAGTAGGCCCATGTCACAGTCTCTGGTATTGCCTCACAGTGAGAAATAAACCACTTGCAGCTGTCAGGAGCACGTCTGGGTACCTTTGCGGCCTTCAAATTGGAATAATTATCAGAAAAACCATTAAAAAAGCTATAAATCAACAATTGCACAAAGGATTCGCGTGTAAATAGGCAATTTACGGGGAGAATTACATCCTAATATAAAGAAACCATCTGATTAAACACTCACGTGTCCTCCTGAGCTAATTCCTCCAGTCCCAGACGCTCCCAAATGGTTTCAAATGGTTCCAGGCCCCAGTTATACCTTGAAATCCACAATTAGAACCACAATTCCCGAATGAATAATTTCTAATTCAAGTTGCAATTAAATAATTCACCTATTTCTGAAATGTGACTAGTTTTGAAGCGGCGAGAGAGCCGAGACCTGGTCCCGAATGAGTTGGAATTGGGATCCGAAGTGCGCAACCTCCTCCAAGTATTCTCCTATGACTCTCCGACTGGAATATACTCAGTTTTTGGCCTACTTTTGATAATACTATTTATAACTAGACTTGGAGGAAGGGGATAGACTCGTAGAGTAATCTTTGGATATGATAAGAGTCGAAAGAACTTGGAAATACACGTGCTTTGTGTATTCTTAAATGTAAAGCCTTTCTCTCACTTTCCCCATTGAATTTACATAGGTTTATATGAATTCCAATAGGATTTGACCTCGTTTGACCTTAAGGATGACATTTCTATAGCTAAATCATATGGGGAAGCCCTTTCAAAGGATTAAATCTCATTTATTGCATGTAATTGCTATCAAATACCCCCAAAAACTCTAAATTCTAGTACCTAAATTCTAAATTGGATGGGGAATAAGGGTTCAAAGGGTCGTGGGACCTCCCAAGGGTATGGACACCCTCTCAGGTCACAGATGATTACTCCTAATAACACCAAAAGGGTATATCTGAGTTCTGATCTTGGGAAAAATGCGAGGGATTCAAGAAATTCAAGGGAAATGCGGAGATACCGGGAGGAGAGGGTGCTACAAAGGTTGCGAGGACTGCCTAGGAGTTCAGAAAAGGTCAAGAAGGATTTGGTAGAGTCCAAAGAGTCAGGATCTGTCGATGTACTTGTTCCTCCGCCAATTAGAAGAGCTCCAACCAGTCGAGTTGACCTTGGATCTGATCCTGAGAAAGAGTCGGACGAAAAAATTGAGACTAAGGCAAAAGGAGATGCTGCTGAAGAGGTCCCTGAGACTGAGGAGTCTTTGAGGATCTCCCAAGGAAGGTCAAGCCAGGTCAAGGTATCACCAAAGACATTTGATATCAACGGAAACGTGATTGACATGAAGAAAACTTGCAAAAGCCTGACGGTACTCGGGAAAAAGGCTATAGAGCCTGCTCCAGCTTGGTGGGAGCGCCTAAGCGCCCCCAAAGCGCCTGAAAATAAAGCTGTGGTTGTCTTTAGCTCGACTGAGGGCGAGTCTCAAGATCGCCGAAGGTCAAGGAAGTTCAAGGGCGGCTCAAGCTCTGAAAACCCGCCCAAAAAACCGAGTTCCGATGGAGAAAGTCCGAATTCTGGAGGGGATTCCACTGGGGACGTTAAAAGAGGATCCTCGGAGGACTCTGAACCCAAAAGGGTCAGTTTTGAGGGTCCTCCAGTGCCAAAGAGAGGTGGAGCTCAGACCTATGTTATGTCTACAGGGTCTGGAGGAGGTACAGGTCGGTTCCAATCTTCAAAAAGATCTGGATCCGGTGGTTTTAGCTCGGATTCCTTCGAAAGGTCTGGTTCTTTTGCCACTCCTGAGGAGGAGGAAGTCTCCCAACAAAAGAGCAATCGATCTAGCAGCCTGACATCACCCTCCTCATCGGGTGGAGCGTCGGAGGAACGCCGATCAGCTTCCAAAAAGCCATACAATAATAAAGCTTTGCGATGTGCACCTCCCCCATGCTATATTTCATCATATTCTGGAGTGACTGGAAGAGGATGCTGTAACAATAGAAGAGACGATGACTTTTGCTCAAGGGGTGACCTCACAAACCCTGTAGACCGTCTTAATAATGTGGATATCATTGAGGAGCTATGCTATTACCCTCCTGGAGACCCATGCTCTCAGGAATTTGATTATTGGAGGTGTAACGAGTGCGGAGAATGGGAGCAAGTGACCTCCCCGACACCGGCTACGAATCCCATCAAAGTAAATCCACGTTAATTGGCTTTAAAATATAATTAACACATTGTGACATCCTTTACAGTACTGTAGGAAGCAGCGGTTCAACTTTCGGCAGCGTGGAATTGAAGATGAATGCGGTGACGGCCCTCCTTACAAGTGGCAATCCCCTTGCGGAGTGTAAAGGCTACCTTTTTTGAAAGATTTCTTAAAAAATAGCTTTGAAATCCACTTTTAGGGAGCCTCCAGATGGTAGACTCTATCGTAGGCAGTCTTCTTTTGATGAACTCCCCGTTGGACAGAACCCTGATGCCATCCGACCTTTTCCTGGGTGCTGTGACCGTGTCTGCGACGAAGAAGGAGGTGGTGGTGGTGGAGGCTCTCGGGGGAATGGAGATGAAGATGACACCGAAGAGGAGGAGGAGGAGGAGGAACTTGTACCATGCGAGAGTGGCGTTTACTTTTACGACGCCAAGGAAAAAAAGTTTATTCGGCAAGTGGTGGAGAAAGGTGAAGAGGAGGAAGACTCGGAGGAATGTGACGATGGTTCATCCTCACGAAGGAGAGCTCAAGAGCCTTGCTGCGCTCCTCAACCTCCTCCGCCACCACCTCCAGCTCCAACACCTCACATAATTTGCGAGGAATATCTGAATGAACCTATTCAAACTGTACAGCAACTAACCCAGCCAATGGTAGTACCCGTTGGGGCGGCTCAAATGTATTTTCAACCAATTTGCGGCGGAAATCCTCCGGAAACTCAACAAAATCCGGGGAATCAATGTCCTCCGCCTCAAAATCCGTGTCCTCCGCCTTCAAATTGCGGTCCTAGGCCCCCAAATTGTGTCCCATGTGTCCCTTGTCCTGATCAGGCTGGTGTTGGCGTCCCTCAGAGGGATGCCAACAAAGAAAAAAGCAGGAGAGTCAAAAGGAGAGAGAAATCAGACTTTTCCTCAACTTACGAAGGCTCAGCGAGCGTAGGATCGACTACAAATACTCCATCTGCCACCACCAATAATTCCTCTGGCTCTGGATCCACTTCCAATTCATATGAGACTTCTAATAATTCTTATTATTACGATAATTCCACCCAGAGAGGGGGTGGCAACGGGAGACGACAACAAAACAACGCCAACACTGGAAATAATAATCCTAATTGCTTCCAAGCGTGCGTACCTTGCCCTCAGCCGTGTCAGCCCTGTCCACAACCTTGCGGGCCATGTCAGCCATGTCAACCACAACCCTGTGGACCATGTCAGCCTTGTCAACCTTGCCAGACTTGTTGTCCACCTCCCCAATGTCAACCTCAATGTCTCCCACAATGTCCAATGCCCCAACAACAGCCATACAATCCATGCAATATGATGGGAGGGTTTGGTTGCATGCCAATAGTAATGTGTGGAACAAATTGCGGAGGAGCTGGAGGTTCTAACGGGAATTACGGGTCATACTACGGCCCTAGTCAATATTCAGGATATTCTGGTTATTCTACCGACTCTGGCGGCTATAATTACCCATATTCTTCCAATACCACTTCGACAACCACCTCTAGCCCTGGCCCCAAGTCTAAATCTAATAAAAAGAGCTGAAATCCAATTACTTAACGTATTAAAATAAATCAAATTCCAATTTTAAAATAATAATCACAGCTTTTATTCACACAAAAAACTAAGAATCGCAATTATGGCTTTTCAATTACATTAAAAGTAATTAGGAGGGTACTATTCTTGTAAGTATATTCAGATTTAAATGCTGGAGATTGTGTCACATCAATCTCAATGTATTCAGGTAGGTAAGAGTCCACTACACCTTGAGGGCATTCAATAAGGATCCGATTTGGACATACTGAGACGTTCAGTGAGGCTGTATCTTCCTAAAGGGAAGCCAGAATTAGCTTATTATTTAATTATATTTGATTTAGACATTACAAGACCCTCGATTTTAACTTCTGCCTTTGCTTCCGTGCTAGAAAGTTGAGTTAGGACGAGTTCCAGAGGAGCTATCCTGGATTTTGAAGAGATCTCTTGAATTAGAGGCTTTGTTTTAGTGCTAGGATTCGTTCTCGTTGTTTGTATTGGTTTTAGGAGGTCTTCAGAGTCTCCAGAATCCCGGAATTTAATTGTTTTTGAAGGGGGAGGACACGAAGGGTCCACCTCACTAATGAGAGGCTTTTGGCGTACCATTTGAGGCTGTAATTTCCCAAAGGATTTGCGATTCTCGAGGATTTTGTAGTCATTTCTCTCGAGAGTGAACCCATGCTTCTCTTGAATACCTTCAAGGGCTACTTGTACCAGGAATGCTTTGTAGAGCTCGGAGATAATGAGGCGAGATAGGTAGAAATTCGTATTAACAATCACATCGATGGTGGTACACTCTGTTCCAGCTTTAAAAAAACACAGATTTCAATAAAAACAAGTACAAATTAAATTTGAGACTTACTGTGGTCAGGATTAGTATGTTTATCGCCAATTGACATGGGCAGGCGGATCTCTTCAACCTCAGAATCGGTCCCATCCGAAAGTATTTGGGCGAGACGGTCATCAGGGAGGTCAAAATTAGGTTCTGGGACATTGTCAGCATAGCATACGTTCATAAAGATCTTGACCTTACTAACCATATCCTTTGTTTTGACACAGAATCCTTGAAATTAATTAAAAATGCAAATAAATTCAATTTTTAAACCTTTTTTTTTTCATTTTGGTAAATCTACCTGGCTGAGGAATTACAAAGATTGCTGAGGATCGCTCTTTTTTGTCCATGGGTGTCAACAGCTGTCCAAGGCCCATGTTAAGCTGATCTCCAACCCCAGGAGGACCTGGGGCACCATGTGGAGTCTCATCCTGTCCAAAATTTAATAAATTAAATCAATTTTTGAATGAAAAAGTTAAAAATTTAGAAGAATTGCAAAAACATTAGAAAAATCTGATTTTTTACCAATTTTGAATTAAATAGCAGCTTCCGCTCAAAGACAGAGGTGTCCCCGACCTCGAGGAAGTTGTTTTTGGACATCCTGACCTCAGATTTGACCTCAATTAATTAAAAATTTTGAAGAATTTCAGAATTTTGATCGATCCAACAAAATTGGGCTTTTACGCGCTTTTTCGGGCAGATTTTATGGAGGATTTGATCTTAGCCGGGGCAAATGGATCTTGACCTTTGACCTCGTTAAAACTCGTTTAAAATTTAATTAAAAGTGCTAAAAATTACTTTAAATGTGCGTTTATTTGCGAGATTCTTAATTTATAATTTCTATACATGTCCAACATTTTTCTAGATGTGTTTCGATTAATTAGAGACCGCCTCTAAAGTTCTAAACTTTAAAGACTTTTCATTCTATAATTTAATTTACAATTCGACCTTTGACCTCGGGACCCTCAAAAACAGTACTGTATAATGGTCTTGGCATCCTCATAGTAGACAACTTTCGCCTTGATATTGATTGGGAGATTTTTGAAGACACCACGGTTTATAATCTTCTCCATTGCGTATCTGGAAACCCCCCAAAACCATTTTAAAAAATTAAAATTTAGCTTGACCTTTGACCTACCCCTTCCGAACAAAGACTATGTCTCTCTCAGATAGTCTCATGGCTGGACAAACATCATTGCCACCATCTCCAGCGTAGTACACCCTTGAGAATGGCTCATTGCCCTCAATGAACTTTTCCAGAGCCTCTCCTTTGCATAAATTGTGTGGACACATTGGGCCTGGAGGTCAAATGGGAGGTCAATCAAGCTCAAAAACTTAATTAAGATAATTTACATCGATTCTGAAACTCGTATGGGGTCAATTTGAGAAAGCCATCCTGGAAAAAAGAAGCATCAGAATGTGATTAGACATTTTGAAGGTTGGAAAAATGATTTAAATTTTAAATACTTTGATTTCCGAGTGGTTGCTGATGATTGTAGATGGTAGAACTGGAGGAATAAGTCCAGAGAGGCATGCAGAGATGAAAAAGTTATTAGCATCCGAAATGAACGAGGAAATGAGAGCCATTTGGAGCTTCATCCTTGACCCTTCGTGAAATCCGTTGAAGAAGATGTTCCATACCTTGAGAAGGAAAACTGAAAAGTATAAAAATCAATTCATTTATTTTAATTTAACCCAACCTGGAGCAAGCTTTAACTCCCGAAGGGACTTTTCAATCGTCCCAAGCTGGACACCCTGCTCTCGGACAAATTCAAGGACCTTGTCCATGTACATTTCCCAATTGGTGCCATCAAAGATTTGACGGATCGAGTCTGGGATGGGCTTTGTAATGGTGGTGGTAATTGCCACATCAGAATTATCGTCAATGATGGTATGATCTGTCCGTGTATCCCAAATTAATTAACTCATCATTTCAATCTTGAATTTAAATCCTACCAAAATCAAACGCAAAGAGAACACGTTCCTTCTCAACTTTGTCCTCACCAATCGGATCAGCCTTGGGCTTTTTCTAAAATTGTAATTGATTAATTAAGGGTCATCCGGGGGTTTAATTTGTTCAATTTGTACCTTTTTGCAGCAGAGCATCTTTGGGATTTTTCAATTTCTTGAAAAAACCCAATTCAAACAACGGAAATAATTTAAACCCCCAATTCATAATGGATCTATAACAATTACAAGGTCAAGATTTGACCTCAAACTCTGCAATGTAAATGCCTTGTAGAGCTTGTATGCAAGCCATGCATACAAGCTAATTAATTAATTAGCAAACGACCTAATTGGATTATATCTATTGCATTATATCCGTACTTGCTAATCGTTATCTAGATTTTGTTACACCTATGTAGCCTGCTTGATAAAGATCCCGATCACGCGAGGAATAAATGTTTCAATTGCATAATAAATCGATTGATAATTCGATAAACAAATTAAGTGGTTTTACCTGATACAAATTGATACAATATGTAGTAATATCACCTGTCCCATATTAATTTAAAGTCCATTATTTGATTATTAATTTGTATTGCTACAATTGCCGATCCTTTTCCGAGTCGAAAAAATGTTTAAAATTATTTTATTTTTCGGAATAATTCTTTGCTTTCGACTTCCGGGTCTTGAAGCAACGTCTCTCAATTCAACGAACACTTTGAATACCTTCAATAACCCGATTTTGGACCATGTCTCAGCGGATCCTTCCGTCATATACTATGAAAATTACTACTATCTCTGTCTGGCTCTTAACAATATCATTACAATTTATAAATCTCCAATTATGACAAACTTTCGGAATGCTGAGAGGAAAGATGTATATGCAGCACCCGCTGGCCGTGGTAATTTATGGGCTCCAGAGCTTCAAAGGATCCGAGGAAATTTTTACATCTATTTCACGATGGACAACCTGCAAGGAGATGAGAATCACCGGATGTATGTCATTCGGGCTTCGGATCCTAATAATCCTATGAGCGACTGGACTTCTGAAACAAGGTATGGTAGATATATGCTAATTGCCATTTTAGGTATACATCTTATATATTTTTTAAAAATTAGGCTGCTTCCGGATGAAGAAATGTACGCGATTGATGGGAATGTGTTGGAATACCCAGATGGAAACCTGTATTTTGTTTGGACAGGATTCGACCAAGTTCCTCCTACCAAGATGAGTTTATACATTCAAAAGATGGTTCACCCGGAAGTTGTTTTTGGTCCAAGGATCCTCCTGAGGTCCCCCAAATCCCCCTGGGAAATGCATGGATTTCCCGTGAATGAGGGCCATTATATGATCGAGAATCAAGGTAGAATTTTCCTCGTCTTCTCCGCGTCTTCAACATTTACACCGGATTATTGCCTCGGGATCTTTGGCATCGACGGTGGGAAAGATCCCCTCGTTCCAAGCAATTGGTGGAATGATAAGGATGAGTGCGTCTTCTGGAGGAACGATGAAGACTCTGTTTTTGGAACTGGACATGCCTCATTTGTCAAATCCCCAGGTAAATTTTGATGTGCTTTATTTTAGATGAATATAACTTGTGTTTATGCTAGATGGCACTGAAACTTGGATGTTCTACCATGCTGTTGATCAAGTGGATGACCCAGGAGTTTTCCGGAGGACGAGGATACAAAAATTGGATTGGAATCCGGATAATGCACCTAGATTCCCAAGACCTACGGCCATTTGGAAGCCAATTCCTATTCCTAGCGGGCAAAAGTAAATTAGATAGTATACTACTAGTAGTCGACGTCTAGCATGCAGCTTGGAACATTTTTAAATTTTGGCCAAAAAAATTAATAAAAACAAATCAAAATTATGAAAAAATATTCAATATAAATTGACAAAATTGTTCTGGAATGATTTATTCAATTTTTCGGTTTAAAACTACCCTCAAAGAATTGATACAATTAAAAGTTCGGATATCTTTTGAAAAATTGCATTTATAAATCAATGGGTATCGGTATTGTATGAAAAATCAAAAATCATTAGAATAATTTTAGGAATCGAATGGGTGTTGTAGAATTTTTAACTATATTTAAATTTTAAAAATACACATTGCAAACTTTATTAAAAGTTGCCTCTAAATCATGTTTTTAATTTAATTTGTGATGAATGAAATACTACTTATTAGTAGAATCAAGTACATGAATCGTAGAAAAATACTGTAAACGGTAGGATTTAATTAGCCTTTTTAATTGGTAATTAAAACATTCCTAATTAATTGTGATAGGGTTGAATTTTAGAAGAAATCTGAAGAAATCCGTGTTTTTGTACACCGCAAATCCGCTTACAAATCATCCAACTGCAAAATACAAAATAAATTCGAGATTAAAATTAAATCCCCAATAAAATACCACTGCACTTACCATATCATCATCATTCTCCAAAGGCAGGCTAGTCCCTTGGACCACCTCCTCTCCATCCACCTCCAATTTAACCCGTTTAGCTTCTCCTTCGTCGGATCCTTGTGAATTCGGCTCAACCTTGACCTCATCAGCCTCCCTCTTCCGGAATATCATAGCTCCTGATGGCCTTTCCCCAACCAAACTCTTCGTATCTTCAATCAAAGGGAATTCAATTGCAAACTTGTCAGTATCCACTCGCTGAAGTTCTTGAATCATCTCAAAATGGAGCATCACATTATCTTTACGCTCTCCATCCTCTTTTAGAGCTTTTTTCACGTTTGGAAGGATCTTTCCAATGATTTCAGTCCGTAAATCAACAGCAAAAGGATCTACGGGGCCCGTGACAGGTGTAAAATCATTTATAAGGTGATTGTTAATGAAATCGTCAATTAAAGCCTCTTTTGGAGTGGGTTCTTCGGGCTTGAGTTCAGCATTACGCACGAGGGGTTCAAAGGAAGGGAGGGAGAGATCATCAGCAAAGCACAGCTCGTTAAAAACAAGACACTGAAATATTTTAAACAGTTTTAAATGATTGATTTTTGGAGAAATGAGGTTTTTTAAGTACCCTTCGATCCAAATCAGGGCTGAGACAACCAAGAACGACGCTAGTCCCCTTTCGGTACACTTTCCTCACAATTGCCACTCGGTCTAGGTTGTGGAGAGCCTTGATAAATGCAGACATATAGTTTTCTGATCTCTGGAAATTGAAATAAACCAAAATTGAATTATATTTAATTAAAATTGAGATAATTTTGATATTTGTATTGAATTCTAATGCATTTTAAAGCATTTTAAGCCAGTTTTAAACAATCTACTGCAATTTAGATGCATTTAACTCAAGTTTAAAGAACTCTAAAGGAGTTTAGTTGTGCTTAAAGTATTGAAATGCATTTAAAATGATGAATACCCGATCCTCAGTTGGATAAAAGAGCGTAGTTCCGTCACCAGCCAAATGATATGGTTTTATATTCTTCCTCGGTGTACACACAATGAGGCGAAGGCATTTATCTCCACTGTGGTAAGCCTCCAATCCATCAATAGCTGATGCAGGGATAAGTTTATCTCCGTAATAGTAGGAACGAATAACCTCTTCATCCTCCATCTTATTCCCCTCTTTATCCACGTAATACACCTCCTTCTCCACCACATCCTTATAATCTAGATAATCATCCTCATCTACGTCTCCTCTAGAACTTGAGGGACCACCTCCGTCAATCCGAGCTAGAGCACCTCCGCCTCCGTTAGAGCTTCCAGGAGCTTGGGAAGTCGAAGGGAGAGGAATATGTGCACCTTGATCTGAGTAAATCTGCTTCCTTAGCTGTGAGGGTTGATTTTTTCGCGTACACACGTAGCCCTTTACTCCAAAAGAGATGGAAGATCCAATGGTAAAGGTACAATTCCACGGCATGGACTTCGTAGCCTTTTTGGTTAGTGTATTTGCAAGCACAACCCTCGCCTATTAATAAAATACGCATTAAAATACTTGTAATTTTTTAAAAAATGTTTAATTTACCTCCTTGTGATCGCAAACAGCGAGGAGTTCCTATTAAATCCCCCAAAACATATTATTTTGCATAAATGGAATTAAAAAATTATTATTAACGTGCAAAAAAACTCACGTATTTATCAGGCAGAGTACGAAGCAGCTCCATATTCTTTTTTTGAATGGCATTTGCAGTGGATTCAGGTGGAAATCTGCATTGTTAAATGAGAAAAATCCATTTTAGAGATATTTAAATGCTTTAAAAAATAAAAATCCAGTACATGAATGATAGGAAAATTTTATTGGCTTTGAGTAGGTTGAGCATAGCTTTAACCCGATCCAATTCCAATTCTTCCAGGTCGAGCCGTGCAAAGAATATGACCTTTCTCGCTTCGTATGAATCTCTCCTAAGGGAAATAATGATGCTAAAATTAATTTTAATTAAATTAACCAATTCTAGAACGTGTATTTAAAGGACAACTTACGAATCTTGGACTTTTATGTAATCAACAGTTTTCGTAATCGCTTCAATTGGATCAATCTCCTCCCCATATCGATCATTTCGAATAGTTTCTTCGATAGTTTTGAGGGATTCCCACTTTACATCGTCAAAATGACAGAATTCAATCCGATCATCACGTAGAACTGATATCTTGTCTTCTTTATGAGCAAAGATCTGAATTGGCAATTAAAAATAAATTTAAATATAGTTTAAAAAGGTCCACCAAAGACTAATTAATTAATTTACCTTATCCGTAATACAACTCCGCACAAAGGATATGACGAGCTCTGACACGGGGTTCTTGCCATTGTCGACCTTCCTCGTTTCAATTAGGTAGATTGTCAGCTCCTGGAAATAATTAATTAGTCAATTAAAATGTCAATTAACAGAAAAATTGACCGGTATTTTATTCTTTTTAAATCGAAATGTTTAAAATTCAAAATCATGCAATATACGGCTACAAATGAAGGTGGCAACTTTACCCGGGTCTTAATTGGTGCCATCACGAGTCCCTCCGGAGTGCCACAAAAGTATTGTTGTCGAAATTAATTAATTATTTACCAATTTGCCAAAAAATAAATTCGACGATTTCTTGTCAGAACTTGAAATTTTTAAATATGGATTTTCCCACCAAACCCGGGCAGGTTTAAAACGTATGAGAGTTTTTGGAGCAGTCCGAGATTTTTTACAAAAAATTGACCTTTTGACATTTTTATTGTTTTTGCAAGTTTTATTTAATCTCTGTTATATCTAGAGTACATTCAATGATACAAGGATGGTAATTTTGAATGTAGAAATTAAAGATAAGGCCACGAATTGGTCGCGAATCGCGATTACGAGACTATCGGCGCGGCGGGTCATATCCTCTGAGTCCCCCCTGGAGTCCTGGACTGGTGGTGCTCGACCCTCACCTGAGCAAGGGACACTCCCTACTGAGGATGAATCCTGGACATCAGGGTTATCAGAGCCCTTCGGATATCCATTATACGTTGTTTACAGCCTTATCTTTCCTTTTTGGGCCATATCTGTAAAGAAATTGAGATAATTCTCGAGATAGAGTGCAAAAAACAACAAATAAATTGAAGGTGTCAATAAAATGATTACAAATGGAAATAAACGAATCATTAAAAGATTTATCCATAATACCTTTTATATTTATTAATTTATTGTAGTGGAGTGACTTCAAATTCACTTTTGCATTGAAAAACCGGTCATGGTTGGATGGAATCGATTGAAATCAAGGTCAGAAGGTCACGAGTTGCTCTCGAGGAGGCGTCTGGAGGAGACAAAGTCCAAATTAAAAAGGGTGATGGAGGTGGCTGGGATCCTATCCGTTTTTACCATTGTAAAATAACGGTATTTTCAGAATTAATGGATTTTAACCTCATTTTTAAATGACAGACTGCCACAGTAGAGCTCCAGATTAATGATGGGGATGTCAATGAGCCTCTCCTTATCGGTACTCATCAATTTCTGGCAAATTAGGCCTAAAATTATCATTTTACCATGCAGCATTTGCATTCTCCACGTCAATTCTCGTCTCTCTAACCACCCTCTCCATCCTCATCTCTGTCTGCATCCTC
>JAAZTK010000568.1:0-19276 GCA_036507255.1 Megalothorax incertus
TAGTAGTTATTGCAGCCCCCTATCCCAGGATCCGGGAAAGTTTGAAATCTGTTCCTGTTCAAGCTGTTAGATTGCAGTAGAATCAAATTAGAGCCATCTTTTCTGAATAAAAAAAACCGTTGTCCTTTCTCTCTGCTGGTCCTGTTTATACAACCATTAATACACCTTTATTAGAATTGAATACTCTTTTTGATTAGTCCGCAGCACACATTGGAATACTCTAAATAAATAGTAGTAAATCCAATATATAATTAATTAGAAAATGAAATGGGATATAAAATTATCCTCCTCCATTTTTTTAAATTTTATATTTGGAATTTATCTCTTTAAAACTCACTTTCTCTCTTATAACTCTACTATAATACTCGTATACTTATACGATATAAGCTCTGGCTGAAAAAAAAATCATTCAAGGAGTACCTACTACTACCGAATGATTGCCAGAATGTCTTATATATAGTCTCTATATATTAGTACCTAGTACTACTTTTGTAATATGTAATTTGGTGTTAATACAATTATGTACGGGGAAAGTGAGTCAAGATTTTTTACTCGTCAGGGCTGCTCCTGAAACCTCCTCTCGTGAACAAGACCAGAGAGAATGGTAAACACACTTACGATACTCGTAGTACAATTCAAATGAAAAAGAGAGAAGCCCGCCGATGCTATTTAACTAATAATTTTATAATAAATGTCATACCCCTTAAAAATAATGATTTTTTTAAAAATTTAATCCCATTTAAAATTTTTAAATAAAGAATTTTAAGTATCAGACTTCAGTATCAACAACAAAATGAGATTATCTTTACTAATAAGTGAATTTATTTCCTTTAGGAGTGTTGGTGCAATGCAAGGAGTGACCTGGGTGAGTTTCATAGATTCTTGCACTGTATTTGATTTTTATTGATATTTTAATTAATAAAAGGGCCAAGCTGGGGGATCTACGGCGAACCAGCCAATGAGTGGAGCAAATGCCGCTGCCGCTGCAGCTATTCAACAACCGACAGCTGGAATGATGGCAGCCGCTGCTGCTTACCCTTCTATGCAACAATTTCAGGTTTGTGTAACCTTATATTTAAAAAAATGCACAATTAACCAATAATAAAATTGCAGGCTCAGTGATGTCGGCTCCCTCTCCATAGTCGATCATGGCTGCCTCGCTCCGATTCCTTAACAATATAATTATATTATATATACTTACCATATACTACTACTACTAGGTACTAATTAGCGTGTAAGCGGAATGTGTGTAAGAGAAAGGAGGAATCGTCTATCCATATATATATACTTATATACAATACATTATTGTACTACTAATGTTCTCTACGCAGCGTTGTTCCAGAGCTCGTATTTTCGGGAGAGGACATGAACCCTGGGTTGAGACTGCGACCAATTCTAAACGAGATTACCCGTTGTTCCCCATACCCCTCCTCAAAAAAAATCCTTGTGATCCCTATACCCCTTTGTTTTCATTAGCCTGTTTTTTATATATAAGAGTTCTGAATACAACTGAGAAATGACGGCATCGACTAACCTGCTTCGAATAGATTTAGGGAATTAGATTGTAAATAGAGTATAGGTGCAGAACTAATAGTTAATATTAGATATTTAGAAGATAGAATAGATTCAGAGCAAGTGGGTTGGTTTCTTGTGAAATGTAAAAAAAAATACAGAATACAGAATAAAGTTAAGTAGTAGTATGATATGGGTATGGATATGGATTAACCTGACCTAGCCCCTAGCTCTTTTGTGTAAAAAGAGTTTGCTGCTTACCCTCTCAGCGGGTAATACCTGTTTAGTTATAAAAGAATTATTTCTAAATTATTTCTAGAGATTAGGTTGAGGTTTATGGCCTGAGAAGGAAAAAAACACAATGCTGGTACTGTGGTTAAAACCCTATAAGAAATACAGATATAGAGTATGTACCTTTAAGGATCTCTAGGTTAAGTATTTCTTTATAAGAATTTAAAAATTAAGTATTTAATGTAAAAAAAAACACAGGGGAGAATTAGTGGGGGGAAAGAAAGAGAACACATGTGAGCCTATTGTAATACAGAATCAAATGTAGAGATTTAGTAAATAATACTGATATAAAATGTACATATATTACAATATATCGTATGTGAGCTGGGGGGATACTAATATTTAATACATGAATAAGGTTAGGCAAACGAATTGTCGTATTAGAAATTAGGAATATATTTATAGAATAGAATGTAAAAGTAGTAAAAAATGATGGATACAAAAAATGTCAATTAAAAACCTATAGTTCTTGTGGCCTAGGCCCGTCCCTCTAGCTTTTGTAATATTGTCGGTGTAAGAAAAGGGATATTTAGATATACAGAATACAGATAAGTATATGTAGTAAATTAAAATGTTATATGTGTATAATATAATTGAATTTGTCACTTGTCATTGTCAGACAGAAAAATTCAGAATTGGAAATGTGTCTTTTCAGATGATGGGATTATCTGTTTGGAAAGGAAAAAAGTTTTTGAAAAAAAAAATGCTAATTCGACCTCATTTTTCATTGAAAAAATTATTGAATTGGAATATGGATAATTTAAATGGAAAGTTTTGAATTCAAAGATATTATGCTACTATAATATAATGTAGTAGTATGATATATAAGTTGGAAAATTGGTGGAGCTTTTCTTTTGTGTAATATATAGTACATACTTTATGTGAAATGAATATGTTTTTGGGGGTGAGAAGATGTACAATTAAACAATGTACTAATTTAGATAGTTGAGTAAAAAAAATGGTGACTTAAAAAAAGAATTGAAGGCGATTGTAAATAGAGGTTAAGAGCTAAGGAATTAGGCAGGCTAAGATAATTGTTAAGAATTTTTAATGACCTACAATAATAATTGTATTAAAAATTTTGTTGAAATTTGAATAATGATTTGGCAAAGTCGATTGATTTCCTTAAATCTGAATTGCACCCTCCTCTCATCCAAAAACTTTCATCTTCCATGACACACTCTCTCGACAAGAATCATTGTTTATTTATTATTCAATTGTTATACGTTAAAAAAACGGGATTTGTCGACTCTTTTGTGAAAGATTTTAAAGAGTATTTAATGAATGGGGGGAGTGAAGAGACGTAAGTTTGGATCTCTGTTATAATTATAGGATAGATAAAGTGTTGGGGGATATGCAAAAAAAAATGTGAATTCATCGCAATCCAATCCTATATAATATTTATTTGTAGGATATTATTATATATTAAATGTTCAGGGGATAGTAAAGCTACTCTATGAATGTGAATCTATTGTACTACGAATATGTTATATACTACTATGTTATGTTATTTGAGGAATCAGTTATTGTATTGTATTAAAATTATGTTTTGAGCGTTAGTGAAGAAATGCGAAGAAGTATTCAATGTGAAATTTGGAGGGTTTTTGTTGTACTGTACTAGGTATATCTATTAATTAAGATATGTAAGTCTCTCTACATTTATATTTATCTGTCAATTGTTTCATTTACTCTGGATCTTCAAATTATAATTAATATGCCATCATTTTGAAAAAAAAATATTGAGTTATAATTCGTGCACTTAAAAATTACCTTTGTATGTCCTAGATAGATAGAGTAGCACTACAGTATCATAGATACACATACCTATTTGTATGGAACCAAGCCTTCCTTTTAATATATACATACATCGGTACTACCTTCTGTAATGATGATGCGAGGTGGTGTAAGATTAAATAAAATCAAGTTAATACCCAATGCTTTATACATAATTGATTTGCATGTTTTGTGTCATTTTTGCCCTAAACTTGTAGGGCTCTTTATTCATCGTAGTATAAGTACAATACCTACTATGAAATGGTAAGATTTCGTAGTAGGGTAGGGTAGTACAATACATTAGAGTCAATTATCTGTAGGGTATTATAATATAGGTTTTCACAACATTTGACATAATACTTTCAGTATTATGATTTATGATCTATCTCAAATATCTAAAAATTACAATATACTACTAGTACATACCTATATCAGTAGAAATAAAAGATGATGGAGTCTCTTTTCTGCTTGCTTTTATTCTCTTCTGTACTACAAGTTGAATTTTTCCCTATACATATATCAATTGTAAAATCAGGTTAAATTATGTACCCTACTGAATATTAGTAGATATATGTATTAAGACCTTGATTTTAATACTTTTTAATTAGATCATAATTAATTATATTTATTATATGTAATAGTATTACACAAAAACAGGGTCCAAGATTTTTCCCCAAATATTATATTAGTAACACATAATAGTATATCATAATTAAGCATGGGTAGACCGTGGAATTATTTTTTAGATTCTACTGGATTTTAAATTATAATTCTAGCAAGATTTTTATTTTATGCATATGGATACTATGAAGGTATTGGTAAATCACAATTTCAATATTATGGTTTCACGAAAAGGATATCAAATATAGTATCAGTATTTAAATTAAGGGTAATACAAAGTATTTCGGAGCAAATGGGGATATACAGAGAATTAATCTTTGCATTGCTAATAGGTAGGTACGATAAGTAGTTAGCTTACATATTGATACACACTACATACATACTAATCCTAAGTACTAGTATACGATATTTGCAGGAATGATGGAAGAAGGTTGGAAATTTTAAATATTTTATCAGGATATGATGACAAGAATTTCAGGGGAAAAACATATCATAAGGAAAAGTACTAATACAATAGTACATATGTACGATATACAAGAAATACGATACAATATCCATAAATACAAATTCAATACATAGGGAATACTCCTACGCTGTACGAGAATGATGGACCTTTTATGTAGATTTGTATTTGTTTTAATTTGTTCAAGTTATATTCTTAAATATTTAACCAGGGATAATCATAAATTATAAAGTTTAAATGTCAAGTAGATACAAAGTACAATAAAATGCAATTTAAATGCGTATTTTGTGTGTTATTTTGTTTTTGAGAGTTTACATTTCAATTAATAGACAAATCAAATAATTAATTCACTTTTATAGAGGAAATTAAATGTATTACGATAGCTTATAAGTAAAGATAATAACAATTTTTAGTTATTTGTAAAATTGTAAACTACTAATATTTTCTTCTCGCACATTTATTTTATTATACAAGGTTATTACTGATAGAATCAGTTACACTATTAATACTTAGGAATCCTTAATACATATCGTACTTGGAGCGTTTAATACTTGTAAAGGGTTAGAGTCTACAATATGGTGTCCAACAATTTCCAGAGACTGGATGATTCTAAAAATATATAATACGGATATAAAATGATAACATGCCCCCACCAAAAAAAAATCATTATTATTAACAGTTACCGCTCATCTCGGCAGCACCAGTTGACCAGCTCATCGATAGTTACAACCCCGTCGTGATTCTCGTCTATTTTCTGTTGGTACGAATAAGATAAATCAATGTGCGTGTGTAATTAAGAACCCGAGAGCTTAAAACGTAACTTTTTGATACTTTGATTAATAGTATTTTTAGTGACATAGTATATGGCTTTCCCAGAGTCCTACATCCGGAGCGGCTTCCTCCCCTTTAATTATAACCCGTTTGAGCCTTCTTTTTTTCTACATCCGACCAAAATTCCTATTCATTTTATAATGATTTATGGCGAAAATGTTCACTACTATTCCTTGCCTGCCTAAATTTAACGCAATTCAATTCAATGCGATATTATTATACATTCCAATCTCGAATTTAAAATATATATACAAAATAGATATATTCCTATAAGTGTATATACAGTTTAAGAAGTCGAGTAAATTACTAGAAGAAACTTGCAAATGTTGTAGGGAAAGTTAAAGAAAATAGGAAAGGACAAGAGAGATACTTTGGCCAATTCCTAGACCGAGTCGGTCCCTGGAGGATGTAAGAAATAAATGAGTCTGAGGTTCAGTCTCTTAGCCCAATTAGATTAGACCAGCAAGTCCATCCATCCATATTCCTTCAAAACCGAGTTGGAATGAGACATCCTTTTCTGACCTAAATAGTCTTAAATATAATGCAGATATAATGTAGTATGTAATATACGAGTATGCTCAGAACTTAAATTAAGCTCTTATCTAATCCTAAGTATGAAAAAGAAATTCACACACACACTATTGATATTATACTCGTATAATATTACATCTCGTATTTTCTCCAGCCTACGAGATTTGATTTCATAAAAAAGAAAGAATAAAAATATATTTTTTATTAAGAGCCTAATTGGATAAATTAAAGAATTGCATTTTCCCCTTGCTTTCACTTTACTTTCTCCATTAATTCCATCATTCTCCCAAAGACTCAAACAAAATTTAACTTCCTCTAACTTGCAATCGAAAGTAGTTCAAGAATCTATTGTATTCTTTCCGATCAAATTAAATAAAAGTTTCTATGTTTTATTCTACAAGTGTTCCCCTTTGCTATTGGGACCAACGATCGATACCTCGAGTTTTGATCTAATAGATAGTTATAAGTAGTAATTAAAGAGGATAAAAATAATTATTTTTTTGATGAATACATTAATCTTACGACTGCATAGTCATACTACAACAATATCCGTATTACGAAACAAATTTAAATTATATAGGTACCTACATTAAGTTTGGATCCGATTCAATTAGTTCAATCATTTGACCTTGTATTATTTTAGAAAGCCATGAAAAGTAAATTTTGCCCGAAATAATTATGGACATTTTGCGGCCGAGGTCCTCATCTTCTCCTTTGGAGAATGTATAGCAGTTGAGAACAGATTCGCGGGATATCGATTGCTCTCTTCCTCCCCTTATATTTAATATAAGCCACTCTGGTAAACACACATACATAGCTATACTCCTCAGCCTTGATATACGGTCCACGGCACTCGGGCAAAATAAGAGACCCACTAACACTAAATTGATGCTGATATGCTTTACCTGTGGTTTGAGTTGTTCAGAAAAACCTTGTAATTCAAAGTGTATTGTTTTCCCCAATATTTTAAACTTTGAATTTCAAAGTATATGTAGTTGAAAAACAATCGTATGAATATAATAAATATTTGTAAGTGATATGAAACAAGATACAAATTTAAATTATTGATTTGAAATTTGAATACGCCTTGCAAAGCTATTTTGAGACATCCCCGTTTGCAAAAGTTTGTCGATTCTCCGAGTTTCTCTTTCTCCTCACTCCATCCAATTAATTCGGGCTGTAGAGAGAGAGAGCTCTAGGGAGTATCTTACGACATACGGATACTAACACTATCTGTGTACCCAATTTGCATTTCTCTGAAATCAACCAAAATACAATAGTTGACATTCTCATTTGAACATTCCCCTTCCCCTAATTCCTTTTGTAAGATAGGATGTGTAATATGCAATGATGCTCAGAATCCCAATTAAGATGATAATCAGCCTGTTAAGGTAATACGAGTACATGAGAAAAGGTAGAAGAATTGATGGGCGAGGAATTCATTAAAAAGTGCCATAATTCTATAGTCATAATGGATACTTTCCCTTCATAATGGCAAAATATTGAGAGGCCGCTGTAGGCCTAATGGTCGTGGTTCCGGTTCGCCACCTCTTTCTAAAGAAAAGTGCTTACTTGAGAAACTTTTTCACATCTAACATCAACTCCCCAATATCCCAAAGACCAAAAGAAAACACAAAGAAACGTAGTAACGTAGTAAGGTAGTAGTACTACTTGTTATAAAAAAAGATTGCATACATGAAAGATGCGCTCGACATGCTCTTTTGCAGAATTTTCCTCGACCTGGGGCTCGGTATTACGTCCCAGCATTTCATAAATGGATGTGACGACGTCTACCATCTCTCCTTTGGTGATGAGCCCGTCCCCATTCAGGTCATACAGACCAAATATCCATTGGAGTTTCTCATGTGTCGACCCCCTTGACACTTTTGATAGAATCCCGAGAAACTCCTAAGTTCAAAATATGAGAATTTTAAAACTTATTTAAGTTTATATAGGTTTATATAACTAGGATTTACATTAGAAAGATTACCTCAAAACTTATCTGGCCAGATGCATTCTGTTTAAGTGTGTTAAAAACATAGTGGGCGTATTGAGTGGCATCTGCATACATATCGAATGCAAAAAATATGATTAGTATCGTAGTACAATATCAACTTCAACAACTGGATCTTTACATAATATAATACTATGTATGTACATAATATTAATACAATAGATAAGCTCTTACCTCCCTGTGGGAAGAATTGGGCAAAGATATCCTTAAAGCCATCCTCATCTACAAGGCCAGTTGGACATTCCTAGAGGGGGAAAAGTCGCTCTAATTAATTGCTCTCAGATAATCCCTCCACTCTTATTTGAATCCCTAGGCTTTCAATTCAGATTTCAGAGACCCATTTTAGTAATTGAGCATAAGTTAAGCCCTTTGGGCTTAGCTCTTTAGAAAGATATTTATGCCTAGTACTTATACATACTACGATATACAAAACAATAATAATATAATACAGATTCAAGTAATGACCTGCTTAAATCCTCTGTATATGAGTTGGATCTGAAAGGATTGAATGTGTTTAGATAGAGTGAGTTATATTTAGATTTAATCTCACCTCCTTTCTGGAGAATTTGGTATGTTTTAGCTAACTTATCCAGCTCTTCTGGTCGCTGTCGCGTCACATGCAATGTCAATTCGTCTATTTCGTCCTCTATTATAAAGAGAAAGAGAGCGTTTTATAAAGAGAAAGAAAGCGGGCTTTAATATCAAATCAACAATTAATACATGAGAAAAGGTAGAAAAGTGTATGGGTGAGGAATTCATTAAAAAGTGCCATAATTCTATAGTCATAATGGATACTTTCCCTTCATAATGGCAAAATATTGAGAGGCCGCTGTAGGCATCACATGCAATGTCAATTCGTCTATTTCGTCCTCTATTATAAAGAGAAAGAGAGCGTTTTATAAAGAGAAAGAAAGCGGGCTTTAATATCAAATCAACAATTAAATTTGAGACGCAGATTTGGTTGAGTAATAGTACCAGTGGCTGTGGGTAGACTTTTAAATTGGAATTTACTCAAGTAAGAGATTTTATGCAATAATCAACTCAACTCAAATTCAATAAACAAATCCTCTTTCCTACTTCTCTGCACTGAAACGAGAGATAAATAAACCCGAGAGCCCAGTTTATAACATGTACAACTTAAGTTCTTAACCTACTCTGATTTGTTTAGTGAAGGTACTAAACAAAGTATGTAGGTCTACTGTCTACATATTTACCTGAAATAATGAGTTCAAGAAATTTTGCATGCGCTGCATATTTTAAATCAAAAGCTAAAAAATGAAGCATATTTTTGAATGAGTTTCGACAATCCCATTTGGAAGCTTGAATATGGAGCCAATTGGACATGTCTGGAGTAGGAAGGCCATTTAACAATTCCAAAGAGAGAGTGAGAGGAATCTCCCATTTTAAATCCATATGTCTTTATACAAGTAGTAGTAAAATGGATCCCATTTACCCTGGTGGGAAAAATCTCTGGAGAATCCTAGGCTTTATATTTGGATTCTGGCCAAAAAACCCTAAGCAAGGGAAAAATATATGCATGCCCAAAAAATATATCGAGTGTTCAAATCAAAACTATGATATTGTACATCAGGTTCCCTTTGAAATTCCTATTCCGTCAAACTTTTATAAATTACCGAGGTAAAACACAGCTGCCAAAGGATCGACTCGGGGCTGCTTTGATTGAAGATAAAACTTTCCAAAAGTATTTATTCCTCATTCGTGTTTAAAAACTCCTTATTCATCTCTCTGGAGAGATGGGAATTTAAGCAAGCATGCAATGCGAAATTCACGGGGCCATGAACGAGGATAGAGAGGGACTTTGTCAGAATTTTAGTAGAGTTGAATTTGATAAGAAAACCCATAAATTTATCCATTTGGTTGCAACGAAGGAGGAGGAGTAAACAATCTTGGAATGATATCTTTTCAGAGCCCACGTTTGTATCACTGATATTATCAGTATAAGTAAACATTTAGAGAGAATTGAGGGGCAGGAGGAAATGAAGCGGGCAAGCTCAAAGTTAAACCAGTACACACCCCGAGTTATCGCACATATAAGGAAGAGTTTTAGGGATCATAGAGAGATCTTTGAATCAGGGAAGTCTGTCTGTCTGTCTTGTTGGAAATGGTTCCAAGTTAAAATGGAAATGGAGTTAATAATGCATTGAATATGCGAGATATATCTGTATATGTAAAGTGAATAAGAAATGTACTACTTATACAACTACTTTATAGTAATAAAAATGCAGAATGGGGAGAAAAGTTTGTTCAACATTGGGTGGAGGAGGTGGAGGATTTCGAGCAGGAAGGAATAAATCCATTCCATTCTTTTCCTCGGCGAATCCGGGCAAACATGTGCACATTATCCTCAATTATAAGGCTCGTTCGCCGTATGTTTAAAAATTTTGCGCATATTAAAAAAATTATTAAACCAAAACGGTTTCTTTCTAATTGAGTCAAATCTGAATCTGATTTTTATATTCTTTTTTTCCCCGCCGCAAGGAAAAAAATCTTTTTTATAGTACATTTTTTGCAATCTCTCCCAGTGTTTTTATTACTCAATTTTTACAGACAATCTCTCCGGGCCCCGAAGAAAAGGATCTTGAGCGAACAAAAGTGGCAAAAGCTCAAACAAAAATGCAATCTCCGAGCCCTCGGGAATCATAATTGAAGGAGAAGGGGCTACTGACTACGACTACTCCAGCACTATTGGTATTCAATATATCGACTGAGCTTCTTCATTCTTCCTCTCTGGGGTGTCTTCATTTAATATAGGGAACACTCCTTCTCACTTTACTACTCTGCTTTTTTCAAAGAGAAAAATAAGACTCTGGGATTTCTTGGAGTCGAATTTCTCGAGATCCTGCTCTGCTCTCTTTCTCTCTCAGAATTGTCTGATGGGATAAATAATTATGATGAGTTATCCAGAACTCTCACGCGGCCCAAAAAAAAAGAAAGGATCTAGAGATTTGAGCAAAAAAAGTGGATGAAATTGAAAGATTTTATCAATTCTCATTTGTTAGAGACCTTGGGTTCTTCATTGTAGAAGAATTTGGATTTTGGTTCGTAGTATAAATTCATAAAAGGGCACATTTGGCCTATTCGCATGCAAGTTTGTATATTTAAAATACAAACAAGCATTACAATCAGAGGCTTTCCCCCATGCTCAAAAGTATTGATGTTTGCATTAGCGTTTGAATGCCGGTTGGCAGTTTGATTGATAAGCCTGCTGATTTTGTGTTCCTTTTGTATCAATACACGGTGGGGGGAATGAGTGCCGAGGTTGGTTCAATCTTCACCCAAAATACATTACTTTGAGTATTGACGATGTTGGACCTTTTGAGCCGAAATACTAATGAGCGGACCTCAAATCGCCATTTCCTCACTTTTCATTCACTTATCGAGCACAAATGCTTACTTTCCGTCCACTCAAGGCAAAAACAGAGTGCTTTCGGAGATGGCCGAGATCGGCACGGAAAGTCCAGAGATGCTCAATAAAGGGGTCAACATACATATATTGGTAATACGATATATATTGACTTATATACAATAGTAGGTATCCTAGTATTACTACTAATATTTATATTACTGGTATATGTATGTGATTTTAAACGGGGAATGAAGACAGCCTTTTTGCACCTCGTGTTTGCTCCGCATACATGTGTATATACAGAATACAGATACAATTGTAAACCCGAGCTCCGAGTTTGGACTTGGGTTGAAAATAGCCCAGAATAAATAAACAAGGGACCTGCCTCCGGCTCTCTAGCTCATTCTGCGTACACTAACAATCCAATCGTAAATAATTCTACTAGCTGGTAATACATGAATACAGAGTAAATGTCTCCTATATGATCTCAAATTTCTAAATATCGAATTCGAGGTAGGACTTGTGACACACGATCAGGGTCACTGGACCGTGTCAAAATGGAGACCCATTAATTGTTGGATACAATACCTGTTCCTTTGTTCTTTTTGGCTCCAAACATTGCATTCCAACGGGTGCTAAATCATCAGAGTTCCTTTAGATAGGAAGTCTCTCCTGTTGAAATGAGCACACTTGAGGGTCACTTGGAGGCCTCACAAATGGAAATTCGCTCTAATCCACGCCACTAAACACTATAATGAACGCCCTATCTAAAATTCATCACTCACTTTTGCATAAGAAAGTATATACTCGTATTCCTTTTTTTATTCTAGTAAAAATGTCCAAGCTCCAATGAAAATAATGTCTAAACTTTAATATCTCTAAAACAAGGAGCCCTCTGAAATCAAATAATAGGGGTAGACAAAGAAGTGAATGTACCTTTTAAAGGGTAGAGTCAATCTTTTCCAAATAGCCAGGCATGAGAAGCCGAGGCTTACTCCAAAGGAGCACTTTCACCACATACACTTTCCCTCAATTTCCGAGAGCTTTCTCCTTAACAAGCTTTCTCTCAGGAGGAGATTCCGTGTACTCTTCTCTCGAGCAACTATGAATGCATTTGCATATGTGTATGTGAATATATAGGGAGAGAGAGAGAGAGAGAAGAGCTAACTGTTGATTTCTGGCACCTCGGATGATATCTGGGTCGGACCGGAGAGATGCTCCTAGAGCTCGGTGGATTGTGGAGGGTGCTTGCCTGCGCCGTCTCTTTATACTCTTTCCTTGTACGGCCTTATGATCTATAGGAGGTGGATTCGTATATATTATACTCGTATACAGCCATGGGAGGCTCACATGGTTGCACGAGAGGAGAAGATCATCTCTTAGCAAAATCCATATTCGCATGCTGGGGCCCTTCAGAGGCTGCTCGAACTGCGAACTTAAATCAGACTTTTGGAAATACTCGCATTCGCAAACCATTTGTTAAACTTTCAATCGGCGGCTGCCCCCTTTAACACACACCTTCCTTTCCCCTCCTCCTCTTCCGCCACCTTCTCATTTCTTGCCCTCTTAACTTGAGAAAATCCATGCATCTCTAACACAAATATACAATCTCTCTGGTCCAATGGGAAGATGGGATATGCAAGATTTTACGCCAATACTTTTACTTGGTACCTAAATGTTTTGACTCGGAATCAGATAATCTTTTTGTCATTTAGTCAAGTAGTATATGTAATTCAGCAAGCATTAACCAAAAGTGTAGGAGGCTTGATGCCAAATTCCAATGAAAGAATTTGGCAAGAACCCATCCAATTCAAAAAAGAACATTTCCATTCAATTGTATTCGTTGGGCTGGAGGATTTATCCAGATCTCCTCCTCTTTGAAATTCAACCTTTCTCGGTCCATCTTTACTGACGATGGACACACGCTCACTTGCTTAAATGCCTGATAAAATTGGCATTGGCGAGCATGGGGGGAATAATCGAATCCCTTTTTATCCTATCTTTGTGCTGCTCTTGAGTTACTGGAAATGCCAGGGGGTACTCAACTTCAAGTCCATAAAACAAATTGGAACAGGAGCAAGTTTTCCAGTTTTACTCAAACTTTACATTAGAATATGTGAATATACCCACCCATATAAGGAATCTAGGAAAAAGGGTTAAAGAGAAGCGCAATACTAACTACACTGCAATATTTGCAGGCCCTTGGACACACTTGCACCGTACATATACTAGTTGGGATTTTTAATAATGGAGAAAAATTCTTCTGAGGATTAAAGTTTTGAGATTCTAATTTTTTTATTAAAATTTTAACTAGCCATTCCCACGTATATTAGATTACCCTTTAGGTAATAGTGCCAACCAGGAATTGTTTAATTACAGGATTTTTACGTATACTACTATTTCTGAGTTTTTCTCATTTATGGGTGCTAGTTGGCTCGGAGAGAGAAAGACAGGTGGGAGAAAAGATTTATTGCGTGCTCGCGACTCATCTTCTTGCGCTACATTTATTATGGAAGAGCGCAAAGCATCTGCACTTTCCTGCTTTTGTATTTCTATATATTTCTATATATCGTAGTAGATACTACTACTACAATATAAGCAGCTACAGCTACTGATAGTAGTACCCTACTTATCATTTTAGGGTGCAGGACGAGGTTTTGCTTGACATTATACAATGTACATGACAGCCAAGAAATGTGGACACGTCCGTAGATCCTGAGACACGATGCTCTTTTTCTACCATTTCGTTCAATCCATCTTCCTCGAACTCTCTCTCCCCCCCCTCCTCCATCTCTTCTTTACCTATTTATTTCTAAATCTTTATTTAAGGTATCGATCCCGGGGTTTGTGCTAACGTAAAGAATTTTTTACGCCTCAAAATATGGTAGGTTAGCAATGCTCAAAGAGCATTCAGTCTGTTGATTCGATAAAGAATTAGATTATGAGGATCTAAAATTGAATCTTGAGCTTATGATACTACTGGGCATAGGTATACTCAAATGATAAGATCTACGGAAGGGAGACCCATAACTAAAAGTAAATCAAGTTAGATTCGAGATATAGACACCTTTCCCGGGGGAGCCCTAAGTGCTGGATAATAATAGAGTTCGTTCTCAAATAAATGCTGACCATTCAATTCTCCTTTGATAGTGTACAATATTAGTGCGAGTCATATACCTACTACTACTGGGAAAAGAGCAGGAAGAAAACGTCTGCATTGATTTAAAAATGTGATTTATGGGCCACTACCGATTCACCGAATAACCACAAATTATTCGTACGAGTACTACTGGTATAAAGTAATACTTCTACTACGATATGAATCTATTGTAGTATAATGTCAGTTATAGATCTTTTATAAGAGAAAGAATTCATTTTAAATAACACTTTGTATCAAATATTATCAAAATGATTTATGATTTAGAATAGCTAATGACCAAAGGCTAATTAAAATTTGCAATCATATCATTCATAGTTTTGAATTAATTTTTTATAGGAGAATGTAAAAAATGTGAGTGTATTTGAAAGTTGAAATATCTCGACTTCAATTTATAAAATGCATAGCAGAAAATGTCCACATTTGGATCAGTCCCCGAGGATGTAAGGCCATAATAAATTTATATGCAATTGCATTTTGTAAAGTTATACGTGTTATAGGACGGATCTACACGAATATGCAATATACATACATACTACATATATCAGTAGGTATATTACCTATGTGGGATATGAATAAAATATCCGCATACCTACAATTTCAAGATATTTTAATTTGGATGAAAGATTGCTATCCATTACCTATATTATATAATGAAAACCTTTATTTTGCTGTAAAAAAGATGATATGTAAAATGAATTTCTGCTGAGGAATTCCATCATTAAATTACTACTATTCTTTATACTCGTAGACATATCGATGATTCATACTAATAGTAATTCTAAGTATAACCAAATTATATTACATAGTTGGGAAACAAATGCGCCGAACAAGTTATATAGGTGTCCATCAGGATTAGGTATTTTGGCAGAGAATGTTATTTAAGAGGCGGCAGGGCGGCCCTAAGCCTAACTTTTCCCATAACCAGGACCTGCTTTTCTAATATATTAGTAGGTACATAGGTGCTATAAAATAACAATGAAATGTTCTTAAACTTTTTATGCTCTTTAGGCCTGCCCAAACTCAATGACATAATCGGGGAAAGAGAAAGGATTTTAATATAGGGTACAGGGTTCTTTACTGTTTACGATGTTTACCTAGAGGCAAATACTACTTATAGGTTAGAATCTGTACCTATTTATAATGCTTTTGGAAAAAGGACGAGAATTTATCGAGTTCAGGATATACTATTTTATTGGATGATTTCAATCTACTACTGGAGGTTCATTAGTATTACATAGGTATGTCATAGTTGTATGTGTTTTCTTCATCTCTCACTGTTTCCTGTTTCCTTCAGCCGCCCTCCGATTCATTTTGTAGGCATTCTTTCAAACAACTTTGATGGGTTGACTTTGACGTCAGTCGGAGAGTTCGGAATACCTATATGTATACTATATTGTATTATTGTATTACCTACATATATAAATCGTATTACTACAAATAGTATTGGTACTACGAATATAGTAGTAATACTATAGGGTACTAGTAGAGATATTCTCCATTGGTACTTACTTAGTATTAATTTTCACTTTTCAGGATCAACTACAGATACTACTGATATTGTGAAGAACAGAGCAAAACTATAATCTCAGCTGAGGCAGGACCCTCAGATACTTGGTATACCTGACCAATGCTCTACCAATTTCAAGCTATCGAGACATTTGCTCTGTTCTCTAACAATCTATTTATCCTTGCACCAGAGCCAGAGCTGCTTTGGAGTATTCATTCTGTGCTAATCACTGATATTCATATCGAGTGACATTCTAATCTTTCTCTCTTTCCCTAACTATATACAAGCTAACCTAATAGGAAATGGACTCTACCCATTCCTTACACTATTACGGATATAATCTACCCTTAAATGCATGCATACCTGGATTAGAAAAGTTTAGAAAAATTCGAAAATTAGATCGTATTATTAAAGTTTTACAACTCAGGCTTATTTTAAATTTATGTCATTGTTAAAATTTGGAAATATCCCTATACAGATATATACAATAGCTGGGTGAATTTACTACAATACGATATATACATATGTGCTATAACATATGTAGTACAATATATTGTATACCTAATAATAGTTATTAGGTACTTAATAAAATATCTAATGGATTAAACATTAAACAATTTCCCGTCTTTGAAATTCGAATTTCCTTCAAATTTAAAAGGTTTAATTTAAAAGGTTTGCTAAATTAGAGGGACAAAAAAAGAGCATAAATTTCTTGGCCCATTTACTCGGAATGAATGAGAATTGCACAATTAGGCTAAAAAAGAGAATGTAAATCAATGGATGTTAAATCTCATTTCTTCGTATTAGAACATACTGGCAAAATTGCCATTACATGCTCGTATAAATTCTTTAAAAAATGGAGTTGAAATTCTTTGGTGAAACCGATTCAATCAAGGAAAAAAATTCTTTCATTCGCAGAAAAAAAAAGTTTTTGATTGATTCAAAAGAGTTTGGAACATTCAAAGTAGGTACCTACTTTCTCCTATTCTTCTATTCGCATGTAAAGGCCTTTTCTTTGCATTAATATGACACTTTGGTGAACCTTTTGTAGGTAGTACTATGTATCTACAATATACCTATAATACTGTAATGTATATATCTGTATTAAAGTATATCCGTAAGAGCTGACTCTTAATTAATAAATATTTTGTTTTATTCCAGAAGGCAGTGGGAGGAATATGATGTTTTTTAAATGCAATTTTCTTGTTAGGTGGGATTTAATATTTGTTATTAGGGCAAAGTTAAACTTGTATTAGTAGGTACTACGAGTAGGTAACAATACTTTATCCCATATATTTAGGAATATGGATTTTATTGCTAGATAACCGATATGCAATACTGTAAAAATGTAAAAATGTGATGATAAAAACATCATTTTCTGTACTTACATTAATTCCTTGAAAAATTATATAAAAAAGGTATCGTACCTAGTAAGGGTATATACAATATCAATTATGTGTCAGATCCAAAATACTATGAATAGGGTATACGAATATCCATACATTTCATGAGGTACATATATTGCATTTTATTATAAATATCGTATATGAAAAAGACAATGCAGTATTATATTGTACATCCTTTAACCATTATAAATCTACAGAAATGCAGAGCATTGGTGATTCGAGCTCCTCATAATGGCAGAGAAAGTAAACTTTCACTATAATTTCTCTCAACTTTCTCCGAAAGAAACCGGAGGGCGTTCCCATCAACTTTCACTATTTTTATCCGAAGCATAGTCCGGGAAAGTCACAAAATTCTTCAATTTTTAAATGATTTCATTGTTTTGACTTTCAAGGATTCTTAAAAGCAAATATCGCTTAGGTGTATTATATGCGAGTAATATGTAGTATGTCGTCGGCCGTTTGAATTTTCAGGCCATTTTTAAATTGCCTAAGGATTTTCAGTCAATTTGAAAATGCCCATATACTTATTTACATATAAAAATTAAACCATGTGCTACGAAATAAAGAAAGAAAGATTCACCCCTTGTGTATAGTTTATTTGTGGGTACCTATACTTTTACATACCCTATAATTCCAATGAAAATTAAACGACTTTGCTTTATAATAATTTGTAGAGCGAACGGGCTAGTTAAAGATTTTCTTATTATTTACTGGCAAAATTTTCACAAAATAATCCAGCTCGTTCTTGTTTATACCAGGGATGCTGGTAGATAATCTGGTATGGTTGCATAGAGAAAGGGTTGGATGAATTATTGGGTTTTAAGGGTTTAATGCTTTGGTAAAAGCTGGCGTGTTTTGCCGGCAAAAGTAATTTGTTTCTCAAGGATATGTTTGAGCAAGTTAGTGTGTGGGGATGCTTACTTGGATCGTAGCTTTAAATTTGCTCTCGAAATGGGAGTTGTGATAAAAGTATAAATCTGAACTAGGCTGGAGAAATATGCAATCCACAACAATCTCCTGCGTAGTCTCTGTAAAAAAAGCCATGTTTACTCCGTGAAGGTTTGAATGAGTTGAATTGAAAGGAATGGCTTTGAGGGCGAGAAGGAAATATTTCTTGAGAACCAAAGTGAGCTTCAGAGGGGATTTCCGGTTGAGCGGGCAAAAAAGTCATGTGTTTTTGCACAGGGCTTGCGAATGGAGAGATACCGATGAATAAATAAACTGGCTCTCTTTTTACATTTACGGTGCTGTACTTCTTTTTCAAAATAAAGTGCATTCGGTGGGATGAGCTCGCCCTTTTGGCATAAACCAGATAAGGTCCCCAAGATTGAAGCTTATTTCAAATGTAATACGATACAAAAAGGCTGACAAAACCTCAGCTTTGATAAGGTCCCTCTGCCTTTTAAGAGGAGCATTCAAGGGCATCTAAACTGAGGATGAATGAGAAATACAATACATTGAAGAAATGAAAAAGGAGGAAATAATGCTGTAATAATAAAGATGAAGAATACTCGTGAGTCTCCCAAATGGAAATTGCAAATCGAAATAAATCTCGACATTTTATGTGTAAAAATATTACCATACTAGTACATTGCCTACATACTTATAATATCCTCTTGGGTTACAAAATATTAGCACTTATATGCGATATACGAGATGTTCAAAAAGGCAAGCCTATATTTTCAAATTCACTCCCAAAACCAATTATCTTTTACTTCAATATTTCAATGTGCGCATATTTCACTTGGGAATCTTTAAATGGATCAATTTTTTATGAATTTAATATTTTTCTATTTATTT
>JAAZTK010000569.1:0-19268 GCA_036507255.1 Megalothorax incertus
ATACGTTAAAAATTAAATTAAAATAAGAATAATTTAATTTTTTAAACCAAAGCATTTTTATATTTGGAATATCTTTTAATATGTCATCAATTTTAATTAATATACTTAAGATTAAATTATTGGAAATCACATTTATAAATTGGTAATTGAGCCTACCTATAATTATAGGCCTGTAAATAAGGAGTAGGTCAGCAATACGTCGTGACTCGTAGTAGCAATCGGGTATATCAGAAAGGCATAATCAATTGGAATTTCAGCTCGGAAAACATAATAGTACAATATTTCAAGATGAAATTGGAAATATATCAGTCATAGGACACACATTAGAACAGTTTAAAACTGTCATTCTAATAATAATTCACTAGTTTATAAGATTAGACATGTGTAGTTAAAATTAAATAAATAAACAAAGTATGGCAATGGTTCATTCAAAAACAAGTCAAATAAAGTTAAAATGGCTATAATTTACAGATAAAAACAATTAGCACGATTTTTTTTACTTATCCTAGAATGGTTAAGCTATGACTTACACAATATTATTTAATTTTAATCAAAATTTAATTTAATAATCATTTGAAGGATCAATCATCGCTATGATCTGGATCAGAGTCATTCTTTCCACCCATGAAGACAACTTCACAGGAGCTAGTGAAACCAGATAGACTAAAATTACTATTTTGTAGTTTTTCTTTTTCGATATTTAACTAAAATGTACCTTCCAGAATGCAGACCATTGTTGGAATCAAGAGATGGATGCTTCCTCAGGGCTGACATTGATACCCTCGTCCCCCTCTTCTTTATTCACATTTACAAACTCTTCGGTACTCACTTTACGAGAGGAAGAGTCTACAGACTTTGACTTTCGTTTTCGACTGGATTTCTCCCCAGTCTCTGAACCTCCTCCTGATGGAGGTGAATTCTCTTCGGAATTACCACGTGAAGTCCCTTCATCCATTGAGCCAGCCCCTTCAAGCATTTGCCAAGAAGGAATAGATGAAGTATTCTGAAATGAAAAAAAAGAATAGGAATAAAAATACATACGGATATTCTCACTTACTCCTCTATGCATTCCTGGAGAGCTAGGGAATTGACTTTGAGAAAGAAGAAGACTTTTAATGGCACTCAGCTCAGACTTGACTTCAGCTAGTTCGGTTTGATTTCGGGATTTAAAGTCATTCCCCTGCATTGATTTAATGTAGAGGTCTTTCAGTTCAACAATATTCTCGTTCAACTTTAGGATTGAATTGAGCAATTTCTCATAATTCTGTTCGGTGCGGGATCGGCGCCCAAAGAATGTGGGTGCAAGATAGCGTTTCCAAAAAGAATAGAGACTGTATGAGCCGATGGAAATTAGGGCGACCAAGTTGGCTGAAGAATTGATTTAAAAAAATTAAATGTATTCTTAAATTGAATTAATAATTAAATTGTCGACTCACCAACATCTTTTGCTTTAATCCATAATGAGATACGACTATCCTCCGAGCCCTTTATGGCCAAGCTCTATTTCAATTTTCAAGTATTTTTTTTAAAATTGTTTTAAACGGCTTTGATTAGGTTGCATTTGAAAAAAATAGTTACATTGTTATTAGAATCATCGTAGGCTCCAGCATTTTGGCAAGCAATCTAGAATGTGAAATAAACAAATCATTAGCGAACAATATTATATCGCTGCATTAAATTGGATAAATATTAGCAAAATCTTACTTCGACTTCCTCCTCGGTCAACCCCTTTTGGAGAAGGAATCTTTTCTTTTGACTTAAAGTGGTTGGACGAACCCTGGGATTTTGTAGAAATTTTACAGCCGTAGATATCTAAATGAAATACAAATTAAAACATTTAAAAAAATAAAATCAATTAAAGATCTTGAAACAATTTTGAAAAATATAAATTCCACTCACCAATTGCTCGCGAGAAGACGGATCAGGAATTGTAATAGGATTTAAAGGTGTATCAGAATTAGAATCCATCTCTATTAATTCCTATTAAAACAATACAAACATATAATTTAAACCTTTAAAATTTTGTCTAATTGCTAAAATTAGACATTCGATTCTAATATTTTAGAATTCGAAATTTTAAAAATCTAATCTGGTTATTTCACTCATACTTTATCTCATAGGTCTTCAAAATAATCTAATATACTTTTTAATACGCATTTAAAGCAATCTCCACTATCCTTGGGTTGATGACCTACTTAAAAATAAATTGACTAGGATTGCAACAAATGCAATGCAATGAAATACATTTATTTTTAAACCAAACTCGAGTAATTTTAAATTTGATCTCAACTTACTATAATTTAACGCTAGATCCGATCAAAAATGAACACAAATTGAAGGTAAATGTAGCAAGTTCCTATATTCATTAATCCGATGGTGTTAGGATGGCTTGGCTGGACTTGGAGGAGGGTCAAAGGTCAACTTTTTTAAATCAAAATTCTTGAAGCCGAATTTAAATTGGAATATTTGAATTTGAGCCATTTGTGGGCAGACTATAGGCCCTGTTAGACTAAATCCAGGAACGGATACCCCATCTCTGAATTACACAGCGAAGGCCCGAGCACATTGGGAATTCTATCCGGTTTTTTGATAAATCAAAATCTTAATTAAAAAACAATCGTAATTTTTAATTAATTCCTCAGGTAAGACTCTCTTCAATTAAAATTAGAATAGCTCGTTAAATCCGCCATATTTTGGTGTATAATGGTCGTATATTTTTATTAAAAAATAAGCGGAATTTTGTGTGTAAATTGCGTATTTAAAAATTTGAATTTTTGAAATAATTGACGATTGAAATTGACACGATTTTTAATTGTTTTTTATTTATTTTTACAGGATGGGGAAGATTATGAAAGCAGGGAAGGTGGTGCTCATCCTTAATGGGCGATATGCAGGGAGGAAGGCTATTGTGGTCAAGAATAATGACGATGGTACTACTGGAGAGACCTTATGGACACGCTATTGTAGCCGGTATTGACAGATATCCCAAGAAGATCACCAAACGGATGTCAAAAGATAAACAAAAGAAGAGGAATAAGCTCAAGCCATTTGTTAGGGTGAGTGATTTGAATTTTTAGTCATTTTGAGAGCCTATATTTTAATTACATTACTCTGTACATTGCTTATACTCGGAGATTTCAAAACTAACTGCATTTCTTTTTCTGCAGGTAATTAACTACAACCACCTTATGCCCACTCGCTACACAGTCGATGTCGCATTTGGAAAGCAAGAGACGAATGTAAAATCCCTCAAAGACCCAATGAAGAGAAAAAAGGTGAGGTATCAGGTCAAGACCAAGTTTGAGGAAAAGTACAAGGCTGGCAAGAATAGATGGTTTTTCCAAAAGCTCCGATTTTAATTTGTTTAATTGTATTCCTCACACATTACTCTGCATTAAATCTATCTTTGTTTACAACTTTGAAATCGGATTAAAAGATGGTCTATAAAAATTCTTTGTGGATTTTTGTAAGTTTTATTTCGCACACTTAAATTATTTTAAAAACTTTTAAGGATTTTATATTCACTTTGCATTCTTTCCATATGTAGGCTATAGATCATTTGAGGAACCTTGCTGTTCCAGCATCTCTCTTATTGCTGGTTTTTAGAATTAAAAATTTTGAGGGTTTTAAAAAGAATTTAGGATTAATTGTAGGAGTTCTTACATCTTCGTGCCTTTTTGTAATCATCCGTCTCAATCTCCTCCGCCTTTAACCCCAAGCCCTCAGCCTGAAACTGTGCTATCAGCTTTGGAAATAATTTATCAACCTTTTTCAAGTAAAAGATAGCATTTTGTTTTGAAGGTGGAAGCCTTTTCATTGAAGAATATAGAATCTCTTGACAAGTGATGGCCCAAAGGTTTCTCAACGAATGCTGGAAGTGACTTTGGCTCAGAGTAGAGTGTAAAGTGAAGATATTACTTTCTAGGTAGGTCATCAGTGGGTCTAGAGCTTCATCAACATTTCTTCCATCTTTAATTCGAATCATGGCTTCTTTCAGGGTTCCCCTAATCTATTTGGAACGGTTATATGATATAAGTTCAACTTATATCCATGAACTTTTTTTTAGAGAATCTGCATACCTGAGGTCTAAAACAAATTCCTATACGATCCCATATTTTCCAAAACACTTTCTCCACCTTTGTTAATGTTCCAATCATTAGCTCTTCAATTTCTTTCTTTTGCTTTCTCCCCAACTCTTTTCCAATTGCTTTCTCCAGTTGATTCATAAGCTTATCCAGCTGGATTTCTACAGGGATCTTTAGTAGAGCTTCCTAAGAATACCTTCTTGAAATTGGACCATCATTTTTAAATAAATTAAAACTCAAACCTTTACAAACTCAATATTATTCAATGCTATGCAAAGACGCTCAGAAACTTGGAAAGCCCCCTTCGAGTCTTCATCGAAGTACCCTTCGCCTTCCATCTTTTTCTTTTTAACTCTCGCATACAGGACACAAATGAAGCACATTGTTTCAAGTAGAAATCGGAGAACGACATAACTCTCGACAAGGTCAGGCCAATTGAGCTTCTTCCAAAAGCTTAGTAATTGATAATAAACGGAGGCAGTATCCACTGCTGAGCTGCTATGTTTGACCAAATCATCTTCAATTAAATTGTCATCAATTTGAATAGATTTTGGAATTATATCCGTTGCTTTCTCCTGTAAAATTGATCAAAAAATAAGAAAGTATCTCTAAATTATTAGGAAATTAAGGATAAATTCTTACAAATGCAAAGCCCAACCAAAGAATAAGCATTGGCCTAAACCACCGATCATATTTCTCCAACTTTTGGTAATCCGGCCTATCTGAGGAATATGAAGATTTAATAAAGTTAAAATAATTTAAAATGTCTCTGAACACACCTGATTTAAAAATCACATCCTGATAGTGAACAAAGGATTGGGTATGTAAAAAGAGGAGAAAGCAAGCTCGGCTAAGTTCCAAGCTATTATTATCTCGGGTCAAGAGTATTTTTCGTAGCTTTTTATTTGTGCTCTCCAGATCCTCTCCCACAAGGTTTTGTAGAATGCACCCAGTGATATTCCTCACATCTCTCTCCACATGCATTTCAAGCTCATCATAAACTATTGGCATATAGTCGATGGAGACTTCTAGCCAGAAATGCGGACTCCATTTATCATTTCCCTCGAGGAGTAGTGCATTCACCATTCCTATTAACTGTTAAAGAAATTAAAAACAGATTTCTAGACATTGCAAAAGCTTTTAAATTATGTACCACAGCAAAAGATGTTATAACTTCATGATCCTCAATATCCTCATCTTTGTTTATGACGATCCGATCGTACTTGTCTGTGTACCATCTCGTAACAGCGTCTCTCAAAGATTGGAGGACCATTTGATTTACTTTCTCTAGGGCGGATTCAGCTCGGATTTTAGTTAGAACCTCCTTGGCATGCTTGATGGATTGAATAGCATTGTCTACCAAATCTTGTGGTTCGGAAATGTGTTTCCGAATTACTGGAATGACTTTTTCTTGAACTAGGCGAAGCATTGACCCTTCCATATTCGATCCTCCCAATTTAAGAGCGGGTTCCAACTTTCCCTGCCTCCCTTTATAGGAATCCTCGTTGGGGTCATCTCCTCCAGATTTATTCAAGGTGGATCCAAGCTCTGCCAGTCTCTGCTGTGTTCCATAAGGACTCAGTTTTTGTTTTGCATAGGCATTAAATTGAATCACTGCGAGAGCATCCTCGCTTAATCCATTTTGTATTCCGTATTGAAAAAGTAAGCATTTTGCTGCAGGTGGAATTTCTCCGTTCCATTCACCTTGAAATCGAGATGCCTCTACCCTTAAAATGTAATCCCAGAGTTGTGGGAGCATCACTTGTGGCTTAAAGTATTCTTTCTGTGAAATGCTTGTATGAAATAAGTAGATTTTACTAGTTTTAATCAGGATTTACAGTATGCTTTCCGTGTCGAAAGGCGTGGGTTAACCAAACTTGGAGATGAATCCTCCCAGAATCTTTCGAATGCCCCTTGGAATGTCCTTTGAGTAAATGCCATTTTCCTTCGCCGTCAACGGGTATCTCTGACACTTTAATAGTAACTTTCCCCAAGAACTCATCTTTCTTTCCTCGTGCCTTCTTTTTTGACTTGAGATTTTCACTCTGACTTTCTCCTTGTTTGTGAAAAGATTTAATCGTGTCCAGTAATTCTTCGTCATCATCATGATTCCAAACCTATTAAATTTGAATTAATATAACAATAGATAGATATTGAAATGTCACACTTCAATGGTTAGGATGTCAACGGCGGGTCGGAGTGCAAGGCATTGAAATAGTTGATCCCAACGAGGATTGTTGGTCTGCCTCTGAATGGAAGTCTTAATAAAATGTGGAACCTCGTTATACATCTGGTCACTCCTCTTCTCAGGTAGCTTTCGAGCCCTTTTTCGGATTAATTTTTGCTCCTCCGTTGGACAGCATTTAATGTTATTTTGCCATTCTCGCTTCTCTAGCTTAATTATGTAAATTAGATGAGCTAATCATTATGAATATATATTCCATTAATTACCGATTCAATCGTTTCAATCGTAATTAGGCAGTACGGATCACATTTTTCACTCCTTCCCTCAAGGTGTTCTGCTTTTTTTACCCTCAAATTTACTACCTGTTAAAATATCGTTTAAAGATCGACCTTTGAAATTATGAGCATTCCAAATTCAAGCTTACAGTCAGGGGATAGGGTTCCCCAAGAGTGTGCTCATTCATCGCTATTTGCTCCTATTAAATGTTTAAAGCTTAAGAAATACTGCAATACAATATGCAAAATTTTTACTTTGGGGTCTGTGCTAAATGTTAGGTGGGAGTAAATAGAAAGTTCATCTCTCGGAACTGGATATTTGGTGGTAGGCTTTCCTAGTGCATGGACACTAGTGTAAAGAGCCTCTCTGTAGAGCATATGTCTCGTAATTGGGATGTCCTGATAGGGATCGAGATCCTCACAAGATTTGGACTGTTCACAAACGACGCCAACAATATTACTATCTTCCCTCTGCCCATCAGTCGAGTTGGAGCGAATGTTCGGGGGAATATCTTCATCTTCTTGACTGGAAGGACTATGAGGAGGAACAGGAATTCTACCCTTCTCACTTTTAAGCTTGGGTTTAGAATTCTTTCTTATTTGATACTTGACATATTTCGGAGAATTTGTATTTTTCACGGCTTTAGTGTCTTCCTCCTCGGAATTACCCATAATCTTTGTTTGTATTTGAATCTGTAAAGATTTGTACTGGAATCCCTTAAAGTAAGATTGTTACCAAGTGTTTGATCACAAAGAGAAAGAAAGAAAGCTCTTCCGAAAGTCCCATGCAAGTTTCCTCGACTTATTCAATGTAGAGGAAGCGTAGTCCTCTATTTTAATTTGTTTCATCAAAAGTCCAATAATTTTTTTAATCTCATTAAATTCGCAAAGAATATAATACAGATTATAAATTGCAAAGGCATCAAATAGGATATTATTTTATTAGTAAATACTACAATAATATTGTAATTACGTCAATACCTATTAATTAATTAGGCAATCCTACTAATTCTAAGCTATCTAGAATCTAGATACTAATCTTAAGTATAAATAGTATTTTTATTTGTAATCTTACAGTTGATTTATCGTAATACCTATCTAGGCATGCTAGTATTGTATTATAATTATGAAATCGTGGTCTACAAATAATTGAAAAGTTGAAATATTCTGTACTCTGGTAAACATAAATACTTGATTTTGGAGCTCGACCCTCAAAGATCAAAAATTGCCTTAATCAGCCGGTTATATCCCTGCTCATTGATTGAATTGAGGTTTATGGAGGATGGGGCAAACTCGAAATTCTCAAAATTGAGGATGGGATTATCCCTATATTCGGGTGGATGTGGGTTCATTGCAAGAGATATTCGTGCAATCCGCATTAGAGCTTCTCGGAAATTAATCTTGGAATGATTTTGATTGAATTCATCGAGCTGTTTATAATAATAGAGGATGATGAGGAAAGTCATCTTGAGTAGTTTATCAATGCTGAATCCATCAAATATTAGCTTGTTCCCAGATTGATCAATCTTTTCTGGTATAGCTCTATTTTGAATCGCAACTCTTCTCTCGTGAAGACCTCTGCTTCCTCCTGTTCTGTACTCGAAAGAATGCACACAACTTTCGGTGAAATTAACCATAAGATCCTCCCTATTCACTGGACAAAGACGCAAATGTCCTAAATCCACGATACTCCCAATTTTCAGAGCCAAGCTTGATAAATGAACCTTTGTTTCATTCAGGGGTGCTACAGGTGTTGATTGGATTAATCTTTTGATTTTATTGCAAATCCTCACAATCTTAATTGGTGCATAATGGGAATTGGTTGAAATCTTTAATGCAAATTCGAATAGAAAGCGCAAAACAACGGCTATGAAAAGATTCAGGACAAATAGGGCAGAAAGAGTCAGGCTAATATGGAAAGGATGGTGATGGGATATTGGAATAATGGAAGGGATTGGAATATCTACGCCAAAGGTAACTCCAATTACAATCAATTCAACGATCTTATTGACAAAATAGGGGACATTTAACTTTTCCTCATAGAAAATGACGGATTGAGCTCCATATGCAATATTAGAGATTATAAATCTATTCCTTTGGCTAAAACTAAACCCTTGCCCTCTGAAATATGGCTTGAAATCGAGTTTATATCTTAGGAGGAATATTATGGTGGTGATAAGAAAGGGGAATCCTCCGAGGATGAGAGCGGCAAGAAGTAGTGAGCCAAATTGCCCAAGATTGTTGAGCAAAAGCGCTAGTCCGATAAAAATCCCGATTCTTGAAGCTATTAGAGAGAGTTTACGGGTATTAATCCTAATTGTAATGCAATATATCGATATCTCCATTTGATCAGAATTGGCAAACCTGCATGAGTTGTCGCCTCAAAGAATAGTAACCCTCGGGTCAAAAGGGTTGAAATCCTCCATGGTCCGAAAAAGGCGAAAGGGAGGGATTGAAACCAATAGCCGGATATGTTCTTAATGAGGAGGAATGCTGAGACAAGCGCTTTGAGAGTCATTTGCCAATCTGAAAGCAAAAATTCATTTAGAAATTTTAATGAGAGATAGGAAAATTGCTTTCACCTTCCATAAATGAAGTATCCCCAGTAGTGTAAAACTTGTGTGCAATAAGGTACGCCTGAAATGCAAGCTGAGGTCCGGCATCAATTGCTAATTCCGTTAAGGTGAAAGCTTGCTTCAATTTCCCGAAACCTGCTCTTTTAACTGATTCCCCATGAAGGCTTGTTTGACATAATTGGATAATCTCGCTGAGGATTTACAATAATTAACATTTTGCATACCTACTATATTGGATTATTACGAGTTTGATCTTACAAGGAAAAAAAGTTGAGGCAAGGAATGTAGAGAGAATATCGTCCAATGCAGCCGAGAAATAAATTTTGGGCTTGTTTCTCCGTCCTTTTAAAAAATTGACATTCAGATTACGTTTAAAAGGCTTTTTAAACCAAATTGATTGTAGATAATTACAAAAGAATATAATAAGATCTTATCGCAAATATGATCCCCGCAAACACAAGTATGCCACAAGATGCGTAAAAATTATCCTCCTCTTCATCCTTAATGAATTTGAAGAATACCAGGATGTATACGATAGTGTCGAAAAGTTTTAGAATTAGTTCAAAAGCGTCTTGCAAAGGAAGACGCATTTTGAAATTATTGTATTGTAAATTAGATTAAAAATATAAAAATATAACAAGTAGTGCACTTTCTTAAGACGGAGAAGAACTGAACACTTCCAGTTTCCACCCACTTGTGCGTATACTGAAAGATTGCAAATCCCGTCAGAGCCGGGTAGCAGGGATGGGGATGAGATATATCCATATACGATAGGTAAACTTAACCCTTCTCCGGCTACTTTATAAATTATAATATATAAAGTTAAGTTGCGAATATTGAGACTTAACGGAGAGTCGAGAGTTTACTGTTTAGTAACGTTTTGAAAGAGGAGATCGATTGCATTAGTCATTGCATTCTCTTTTACAACACAATTGCATTGTACAATACAATATATTGAAAGATGTTAATATTATATCTGAAAAAACTTATATTGCAAACTGATTTATTAAACTTTAAAGTGACTAACTTTAACTAGTAGTAGGTATTGTTTGGGATTACTAGTTAAGTACTATTCGTACTTAGAATAGCAATCTTTAATTGAAAGGCCAGAAGCTATTAAATAGTTGTTTATCCAATATATCATATTACTATTGTACTACTATACAAATTGTGATTTGAATTTTCTAGAAATGAACATGATCCCCTCAAACTTGTAATTGTAGTTAAAATGAGCAATTCAGTCTTGTGAATGTTGAGAAGAAAAACAATACAGGGTTTTTAACTTCATTTGAACCCTTTATAGTTTATGCTGACCTTGCAGTAATTAAACTGAATGTTTATATTACTTATCCTTAGCATCTCAAGTGACAATTTTTTATTGCCCAATATCAGTATACAACAAGTACCTACGAAAAATAAAGTACCCTACGATAGATCTCGTGGTACCATTCGTAATTGAAACTTGTAGTTATTACTAATGATCTCTAATTTATAAGTAAAATATCAGTCTTTAATTTGTTATTGTATCTGAACAATCAATCCTGCGTTTTGATTTACTCCTTTGGACTGCAAAGTTTCGCGAGATACTCCTCAATGATAATCTTCCCTGTATTCTTGTTTACAGCAGTGCTGAGCATTTCTTCTGCTTCCTATTGATTGAAAAAATGTTTAATTAGGTGCCCTATTTTTAATGCGAGCAAATAATCCTAAATCCTAATGTACAACAGTACAATACCTCGGCTGAAAAGGGCTCCCCTTCTCTCATCATAATCTCTTTAAACTTTTTCGGATCAAGGGTCCCGGATTTCTCTCTATCTAAGGTCCTCAGGGCTTTGGCCACCTTTTCGCAAGGAATTGGCTTGTACCTGATTCCAATAAAATTCTATAAATATTACAATCTACTACTAATAAAACTTTCTTACTTATCCCCATTCAGAATGACCTTTGTAATGTAAGGAATGAATTTCTCAAATTTGACCATTTGACCTTATATGGATAATATGCAATTCGGTTAGTAAAATTTACAAGAATTCCAGCTTAGAATTAGTACTACTATATTACCAGAAGTCTCCTCCACATGCTGTATAATCTCTTGAACCTCGGTTTCAGTTGGATATAAATCTAAAATAATTTGAATGTATTTTGTGCACATATTCCTGAACCAATGTCCTTACCCAGCGCTCGGACAATTGACCCCACTTCTCGGCAATCAAAAACCTTCTTCCCGGCCGGGTCAAAAATTGAGAGAACCTCGGTCACTTGCCGTTTAATGTCAACAATATGTGGATCTGTCGAAGAGGAAATGGACATCATTTCCTTCTCACCTTCCTCCGTGGCCATCGGTCCTCCTCTTCCCTTTTTTGCCGAAGATTGGGCAGACATTTTAGAAATTGCACGATAAGAATTTTAATATTAGCACTTCAATTTTGAAGTCTTATTCCGCGATACTCGTAAATGCATTTACTAGAAATTAGAATGCAATCAGATTGAACCAAAGAATGCCCGTTATTGCCATTGCATTGATCAAACTCGTTCAATTCCATAGCTAAAACATTTCAATTTCCCCCCATCCTCTCGCCTCCTCGCCCTTCAAAATTCTAGGCCAAAAATTCTCAAATCGATATCTAATTTGAGAATTTGAATAAATGCATTTCAAAATTTTGAATTTTTTGATTCATAATCATCTCTTTATTTGTATTTACTGAATAAGGATTTAATAATTAATTAATAAGGTACTCAAGGTATTCCTCTCTCTCTCACTTGTCACAGAGCCTGACACGCGTCTTTTACCTTTTGGTTCCTTCTATCCATAATACACGAGTATATTTAGGAAAAGCGACAATAAATAACTTTCCAATTTTTTGTAACATCACACACTCTTATCCGATTTAACAATTTCTCTATCTCAATTCTCTTGTAACATTTCTTTAAATCGATGTTTACAATTTAAATCTTTCGATCCACATCCCTATAATATATGCCTATAACATAGCTATTATATAAGTATAGTACGATCTAAATGTATTAGCTAAAATTCAGATGAAATTATACATTATAGAGAGTATATTGCAAAATATTTGGATAACTTTCTCCCAAATGCTTACATATATAATATTAATATATTCAATGAATTAATCTTATTTTTAAAATACCTATAAATACTAACATTAACACGCTATAACACTTAGGTCAGTACATTTACAACTACCCTATAATATATTTACGATACAATACACATACATTTATGGATTGCTGGAGAGAAAAAAATAGTACAATTATTTAATTTTATATGTACATTTGTAATGGAGCTTTTTCTTAGGCGTGCTTTCATTTTATCAGCTCAGATTAATCTCTTAATCTTTGCTTATTAGAATTATAGATTTATATTTCCTTACGATATATTCGATATTCTAATATATATAATTTACTAAATATCTTTATCTTAAATCTTAAGGTAGTTTTTAATGAATTTTTCAAGGTCAACTTTCTCCAACTTTCTTCAACTTTCTCCATAAAGTTATACCTAGAAAAATTCATTAAAAACTAGCTTCATTCTTCTAGATTTAATTTTTCTTACTTCATATATAAGTATGCATGTAGGTAACCATTAATTTAATTTGCTTTGTAGATTTTTAGATAGTCTCGCATTCAACTTTCATTATTCTTAATTATCTATATATTAAGAGTACAACAATTTAACAAGTTTATTAGGAAGAATTGAGGTTTGAGATCATTAAGGTGCGGTGGAGAAAGGACTTAGGCCAGACTAGTACATGTTCACGAGACTCACAAGACTCACTAAAGCTCTATTGGACAGGACACGAGACAACGAAGACAATTAACAAGACACTATACGGACAAAATGACTCACAAATTCACAATTCGCAAAATCACAAGCTCTAGATCTACGCACTAGACTTGGACTACAATTCACGGACAATATATTCACGATTCACAATTTACAATACGAACGAACGTACAAACGTGAGCTACGTCTAATTGATAACACAAAGCAAATATACGACACATTTAAAAGTTAGAGTTGCAACCTATCTATTAATACACATCACATAAAGACGAGACATACGTAAGTGATTGAGGAAAGAAATTCATTTCCAAAATTCAAGGTATTTTCATAGAGAGTATAGGCACGCGCGATGCATGCACCTTTTCTGATTTAAGGTGTTTTTTTAACTTTTTCCTTAATTAGTCGAGTAGTTTATTATATAGGGCTATACTCGAATTATCTTTACTAGGTACTATATCGGAGCTGACATGCATATTTACATTTACAGGCTAGAGATTATTTACAGAGACAATTCGACAAACAGGGCTTTTCTATACGATAAGTAGTTCGTGTGAGATACGCAGAGTTAATGTACAGTTTTACACATAATAATGCACATATGACCAGTAGCCATCTCCGAGCCGAGGATTTCTCCGTCGGACTCAAAAAGGAAGTTTCCTATCGGTAGACTTAATTAATACGCATCCTCATTTATACAAATATCATTAACTTATTAGATTCATAAGTGTATATAGGTTTAATTAGATAATTAATTCTAAAGCATACAATATTATAGAAAGTACAATTTGAGAGAAAAGTCAAAATAGAGTGAATTTGAGCAAAAAATTCCAACAATTTAAGTTTTACAAATTACATTGAATGATTACAAGTAATGACATTTTAACAGTTTAATAAGACAAGTTATAACAAACCTTAATTAGAATAAATGCAAATTCTTAAGAGAATTAGACGAGATACACACACTCGAATGATTATAATATTGTAAATACACCTATTTATTATTAGAAATTAGAGTATCTTAAATAGCTTTTATTTACCTATACTATCGTAAGTAATTTTTGGTAACGAGAAATCACCCAATAAAGATTTTTAATAGCTTTTTTCCTAATCTATTTTACTTTATGAACCTACAGTACCTACCAATATCATCGAATTATGTATATTTTTAAATATATTTTATATCTTAAATCTAACTACGAGTACTCGTATATATATTTTTAAATGCACGATCATACAAATAGAGAGAGAATAATTAATTATCAGATTGAGATTGTAGTTTTGTGTTTACTTAAATAGTATTTCATCCTACGGCGATTCATTTGTATTTAACTTGATTAGTAGAGCCTTAAAAAGCTGCTTTCTCTCAAGGATTTAGACTTTAGCTTACGCTTGCTATATAAAATTAAACTCTGATTTACTTTGCTTTATTATGAATCTTGTTAGGTATTGCTTTTTGTTTCTTGATACAATTGTAAACTTGTTTTTTTGTTTTAAAGGTAGATAGGTGATTTTTAGATCCTATATTTTTAGGGTTGTGTTTTTACTCTAAATAGAATATATATTTACGCGAATCTATTTAGCTTTGAGTGTGCGGGGGTGCTTATTTTTTTCTAAATGCTCTTCTTTTCAAGGGGTAAATTAAAGCACCTTTAAATTCGTTTCCCAATAATTCCTATACTTTCTACGATACTCTCGCTATCCCTATAAAATACGTATCTCGGTACAAGATCAATTTTTTTGTTAAAAATAAATTTTTATATTCAAATCTGTTTACGAATATTCTGTAGGTTTAATATATTACATTTTGAATAGGAGAGCTTTTTTTTAGAAATTTTTATACAGCGAAATCAATTGACTCTTGTCCAATTACTTCAAATTTCTGTTTCAACTTTCCCCAAAGATCATTTTGAGGGGAACTTATTATGGAACAGAGTTAATTTGTAGTAGAATTGGTTGAGTTTTGTCTTTTTAGTTTGCTGTCCAATTGCCTAATTTTAAGCTTATCGTATTAAGTTTTATATAGCAATTCTTATCCAGGGATTAAATGATACTCAAGTACAATCTTGTACATTTTACTCTTCAAGATGATTATAACAAGGGAATAGGGATAGGGATACGGCCGGCCGTTCAAATAGCATTTTTTTGAAGCAATATATTATATATTTTTTTTAGAATTTTGTCCATCCAGTATTAATTTTAAATTTTAAATCTGATTTGTATTGCCGTCATTTGTATAATAAATAATATTAAATTGATATTTGTAGAAATCCTTTCTTTCTTTCCCTGAACTAACTTTCTATTTAGACAAATACAATAGCACAATTTACGATAACAAGTAAATCTGAGACATTTCTAATTAGATCTATTAGTAATTCATATGATTTTTAAGCGAAGGAGCAATTAATCTTTGGTTGGATTTAAAAATGTTGCGCAATTTTGAATTATATCACTTTTACTCGTTTAATTTGTCCTCAACTGATAGGTAGTACCTTGCTTTATCTTAAAAGAATTAAGCATTCTTAAGATTTCTAGGTTGAAGCTTTAAAATGGAATAATTTAAATACTCATTAGAGTAGTAGGAATAGGAAGGATAGTGGAAATTGGAAAGTGAAAGTAAAGTGAAAGTACGAGGAGAAGAAATCTTATCAAAAATGGAAAGTATGAATAATATTGACCATTTAATTTAAGTTATGAAAAAAAGAGTTTTTAAAGAGATACATAAGTGGTAATTGTTAATTAATAATGAGGAATGAAGTTAACATTTTGGAGAAATTCTGCATTCTTTTTTAGGCCTATGAATTTGAATGGAAGAAATGGTAAAGCAAGGAATATATGTAGGTATATGTGATTCATGTGTAAATCTTTTGAGAACAAACGAGTAAAATATAGGTAAATTCTAACTGGATCCTTTTTACAAAATTATTTATCTTCAATATGAATTTGACTCTGTTGGAATTGCTGATTATTGCTGTTGAGTGCAATTTTTGCTGGACAGTTTTTCAAGTTTTTTATGGGAATCGAAGCTTCTCTTTTTCTGCTCGTTCTTTCTGAAGCCTATGAAAAAGACAAATGACAGAAATTAATATTAAATTACTTTTACAGGGATATTAGGCTCATGCATGTCATATAAGATTTTTGTATCAGGCTAGTAGTTCTAATCCAAAGGATAAAGATTTGTTTCGTGCAATTTGAGATTAACTTTGAGGAGGATGCAATTTTAGAATTTTAGTAACCAGTTTACCTTTAGGGAAGCTAGAGGATCCCAGAGATTGCTAATTCAAAGAAGCAATTGCTCAAAATTAGTCAAAGCCTTAAAATTAGAATATTAATACATTTATTCTATTCTCAAACAAAATCACAAAACACCCAAAATCCCACCCAAGAATGTAATACAATTAGGAATTTAGGATTAGAAATAGAACAACCAAAAAGCTAAATCAAATACACACAAAAATAGAATTAAATAAATGGTAAATTAGGGTTAAATGATAAGTTCGATAAAGAAAAAATAAAATCCACCACTACTTTATTAGTCGATATTAATCGAGAAAGTATGTAAATCACAATTTTATATTTAATAGTAATTCATAATTGGATTATTCCATCTAATTAAATTCGGCAATTCGCTTACTTATTTTTGCTCTGCCTCATAAATTGCTGTATCTTTTTCGCTGCTTGATTTTGTCTTCTTTGTGAATAAGTTCGCCTATTAGGAAAATAAAAAATTGTAAAGTTGTCCTTAAAATAATTTTTAAAAAAGCTCCTTACAAATTCGTCTGTGACTTTTTGAACCGTTTGTTTTCGCAATAATTTCTGTACTGGTTTTGGATGACTACGGCTGCAGAGGATACTTGCTTCAGGTACACGTACTGTCATTAAATACAATAGGATTATTCAAGCATTCAGGAATTACAGATATAAATACAGTGTACACTTACCTGCTTATATCTTCGATAGTAATTCTGAATTATAACAGCGGCTACTTTCTCCTTTTCTTCCTCCTCCAGCTTCTTCCTCCCCTTGTAAACTCTATAGGCCTTTTGAATAACCTTTGCGGCTTCGTACAATTCTCTTTGTTCACGATCTATTAAAATCAAACCCAAATTAGCACACGAATTTTTAAAAATTATAAATTTCTCACCGGAGAGGGTTAAATTGGAAAAGTCTTTCTCAAAGGCCGAGGCTTGTAAGTGGAGGAATTCAGAAAAATCGGCAGTAGTTGGACTATATAGAAAACGTACATTAAAATCTGAATTTAAAATGCATTCATCCCAAATCCAAATATCAATACCTATAGTCAACAGTGAAGGAAGAACACGGAGATTGTAAGCAGCTCGATTGAGGGGATAAGCTGGAACAAGGGGTTGTGGAATCATAATATCTGAAAAAAGAAATCAGATTTAATCCAAATCATTACTTTCTCCGCTTTCACGAAGGCGCGGTGAAAGTGCAGTTAATTTCATTTCTCAGAAGGAAACAAAAGAAAATGGGGAAAAAAGGATTTTGATTACAATACGTAGCTGATTCAACAAACCTGTAGTTTCTTTCGTACTCAAAGCTAAATTCGTTCTGCTCCGAAGGGTCACTGATTGACGACGAGTCTTGAGACTCATGATGGGGACATTTCCTCACAGCTCTCCTGTGGACAAAATTCAAAGGAATTAGGATTAACCAATGAATGTATTAAGAATTCTCTCTCACTTCATCACAGAATGGAATAAAATGTTTAAGGACTAGAGCCTTAGAGGTACTACCTATGTAGTTTCAAGACATTAGAGCTAATAACATGTATGTAGAAGATCGATAGTAAAGATAAAAGGAATTTCCGATCGATTCAAATTACTTTCTCCATATAATTTATTCCATTTTATAACATTTTATATACTTGCCCTAATTAGGAATGGAAAGTTAATTAAGAAAGAGTCATAAAATCACACCTTTATCCTTTCAGGTATGGCAGCAATTATTCTGTAAAAGGTTTATGGATTTATTATGGATTTATTATGTATTTTAGAATCGTATTAGGTACAATTTAAACTTACTGTTCTGCCAATGTGAGGACACGGGATTCTTCCTCGGAGCATGGTAGGGCAAGCTCACTCAGGTTAGTGTCAGGTTGGCCGAAAAAGCAGTCTGGAACGGAAAAGGAATAAGAAAGATAATTTAGATTTTGGATGATCATTTAATGGGGGTATGAAATATGGCTCTGATCGGCTTTCTCTCGCCTTTGATCTTTTCCCCCTCCGTAAGGCTTTAGGCTAAGAATAAGGGTAAGCCATAGATAATATCTAGACTGTGGAGAGCGAAAGGGCCAAGGGCAAGCGGGGCCGAAATATGGGCCAACTCTACAGACACAAACCGTACCTTTTAAGCCAAAGTCTTCGGAAGCATTGCTGGAGGATCTTTGAAATCTCGCCAGATTTGGAGCTGAAAAGCCAAAAAAGGGGGATGAAAAGAAAAGGTAAATCATCATTTAATCTTGTCTGCTGAAGATGAGAAAGAAGTCGGAAAGAGTGGATAAAGAGCAGTTAGCCATAGGCTCATAATAGCCCAGCTAGCTCTTTTATTCCCCTAAATCCTCCGTATCTAAATCCTCAATCCTTTGGATTTACTCTTCTCTCATTTCCAAGTACTTACTCCAACGCTACTCCCTATACTATCAGTATATCCTTGCTTAACCAATACTTACTCATCGAGAAGTCTTGATTCTCAATGTGCTGCTGGAGCTGTAGAGTAAAACCCGGAGGAGTTCCGTTCCCTCTACTTCCCTGGATGTTCTCCAACTTTTCGAGCTCTGAGGCGAATTTGTTGAAACCCCTCGACACAGCCATTTGACTCAGAATTGAGCCCCGTCCCATTCCGATCCCGTTTGCTTACAGTGGCTGGTGCCCATTGGGAGAGTATTATACCAGACTCCAAATGACCAAACCGTGCTGTCCACATCTGGAATAAATGTTCATTTAGTCTTTGATTTCACCAGCTCCAGCCTACACAATTATTTCCTCCTTTCTATCCCCCCCACCCTCCATCCGTTCAAAGGCGGCGGGGGTAGGGCTGCTCAATTTGTAACTCGATACATATACGGCCTATTAAGGGCACACTGCCGTTTTACTCATATTGAATTCTGATTTGGGAGAAACTAGGAATACAATTCCAAAATGAAACATCAAATTGCAAGGGTAGGCATATTGCAACTTTGTAATTAAAGGCAAAATGAGAACAACTCTCGAGCCCCGGCGGGTTGTGTAAAGTTTTATGGTGAAATTGAGACAATCTCCGGCTCGAAACAAAACTTTTCATTTCCACCCGACTGAACTCGCCTTGGTCAAGCAAAGCGGA
>JAAZTK010000570.1:0-19255 GCA_036507255.1 Megalothorax incertus
TAGGATCCCAGCCACCTCCATCACCCCTCTTAATTTGGACTTTGTCTCCTCCAGACGCCTCCTCGAGACCAACTCGTGACCTTCTGACCTTGATTTCAATCGATTCCATCCAGCCATGACCGGTTTTTCAATGCAAAAGTGAATTTGAACTTTGAAGTCACTCCACTACAATAATAATTATATTTTAGGTATTATGAATGAAAAATAAACTTTATGGTCCGTTACTTTCTATTTTTGTAATCATTTTATTGACACCTTCAGTGCTTATTTGTTGTTTTTTGCACTCTATCTCGAGAATTATCTCAATTTCTTTACAGATATGGCCCAAAAGGCAAGATAACGCCGTAAACAAAGTGTAATGGAATTAACGCCGATATAGCTTGTTATTTGGATTGAGTTGGTTGGAATGGTTGATCAAATCTGATCTTGTCCCAGCCCCATGATACCCGCCAGAGCGACCTGGTCCAGTCGGGACATGGTTCGGATTGCACTAGATAATTACATTAATTTCAATTAAATACAGCCGTCAATAATATGCATACTACTAATTGGTCATATGAGTGATATATACGATATTAATTGATCATATATGAATGCGATATGTACCTGATTCGCCCGATTGTTGTCGTCTAAATTAAAAATAAGGTCATTTTTTAATGAATCCTTTTCAAAATGGTCAATATTTCAATTTAGATTTTAGAACCTATTGTACTACCATGTAATGCAATATTTACAAGAACGGGAGATTCCTCCGAAGCCTCCGAATGGCTCTGATGACCCTGATGTCCAGGATTCATCAGTAGAATTACTTCGGGTGGGGGAAGTCACTTGCTGTGTCGAGCATTTACACTAGAGGGAGACCCAGAGGACATGGCCCGATAGACTGCATATCCAGCACCAGCAACAAGAGCAGTCCCTCCGATGACTGCTGCGGCGGTTCCAGCCCAATCCTTAATAAGAGTTCATGTCAATTTGAGACTTTGAGTAAACTATAATTAGGATCCAATTTTACCTGATTTTGACCTTGTCCTTGATTACGACGTCGTCTCTCATCCTCTGTGACTTGCCCTCCGTCACTGGATTCAGCATTTCCCATTTTTCCTAAAAGTATCAATGTTCTAAAGTTCTAAAGTTATAAATTAATTTTGAATTTAGGATTAATGGGAATACCGTAATGACGTGAATTGTACAATAACGAGCGCTAAAGGCTATAAAATAGATATTGTGCCTATTTAAAATATCTAAATGATATTGTATATTGCACTTACAAATGAAATTAGTAAGCCCAAAATATTGCTGAATTAAAAGAATTATTTTGTGGATTCTGAGATCGCAACATGTGATTTTACACACCCCTTTCGGCTGTTTCCCTCCTTTATAATACTATTAGTATAGTAGTACTCTAGTATAAAAGCTATACGGAGTGAGATATTATGGCCTTTATAGTATTGTAGGTCTACTAGTATACCATATTATGCATCCCTAGAGGTTGGTCCCCCTTAACTTGAGGTAAAGAATATTGATATAGGCCTAAGAATCTGGATGAATTCATCAAAACTTAAAATTTTACAATATTGATATTATGGATGTTTATATCTGTAATTTAATTATTAATCTTTATTTTTAAATTCAAGAGTTGTAGTATAATATGCCACATTCTTAACTAACAACGCCAAATTTCAAAACTTATTAATAGTGTAAAATATATAGTCCCAAAAAATATGACAAAATTTCAAAAATCTCTAAAACGGCTATTATTCCGAAAGTTTTGGTATCAACGCCGGTATAGCGGATTGTTTGGATTGAGTTGTTTGGACCGATTGTCTAGATCCGCTTTTGTTCCTGCTCCATGATAGCCCGCTTGGCGTCCTGGTCCACTTTTGACATGGTTTGGATTGCGCTATTCAATTTCATTAATCCAAAATAAAGTCAATACACATGTATCAATATTAATGGTGATTATCACCTGATTAGCCCGATTGTTATCGTCTAGACTCTAGAACAATTAATTCATTAATTCGATTTCAATATGCCCGATAATTAAATTAAATCATAAAATTTCGATGCTCACAACGAGGAGGAGTGCTCCCGGAAGCATTTCCATCAGGAGCATTAGAGGACATGGCCTTATAGGCTAAAAATCCCAAACCTGCTACAGCGGCAGCGCCGATGACAGCTCCAGTCCAATCCTAATTAATATTTAAAATATCAAATTGAAAATGGGTATTTCACTTATGCCTGAATACCTGATCAGGATTTTGACTTTGCCCTTGATTGCGACGTCGTCTTTCGTCCTCAGCCTCATCCCTAGAATCAGTATTCCCCATTTATCCTAAGAATATATTTTTCCTGATTTTTCTCAAAATATTTTAATGAAATAGGCTATAGCTATGTATTGTAGGCTTGATGTACAATAAATGCAGTGCTCCCGTTGAGTAAAGTTGACTGGCTGATAGAACAATAAAACGTTTGAACCCAATTATGCATATTATTCCTGGTCAAACTTTTGATAACATATCATCGTAATTTAACAAAATTTTGCGTTGTTTGGAATATGTATATCCAAAATAAATATTAATATCGTATTTGTAGAATCTACAATGTAGATGAGATAATGTCAAATGCAATTTTAATGATAATGATGATTTTAATGATAATGCAATTTTAGATAAACGAAATGAATGTGATTTGTAAAAATAATTGCACTTAAAAATTGTTAATTTCATAATATACTTATATCATATTTACGAATTACAAAATACAAGAATTTGCAATTTCTTAGAGCATGTCATCTCAAGGTCTTGATATCGTTTTTCAATTTTTAAATAATATTATGAATTTATTATCGAGGTAAAAAACAAAATGTACACAATCATAGACAAACGTGGAGCATAATAATATTATATTTATCTTTAATCTTTAATCTATATTATATAAACTATAATCTAAAGGATCATTTATATTTTTAATCAAAATTATACGACAATTTTGGAGCCTTAATTTACTCAAGTACATTTACTAAAGTTTTAAACAGGACTCAATGCTATACCTATTATTTTATAGTATTTTATACCTAGATTTATTAATGCACTCTAATTTATATTCAAAAATAAGATTTATAAAATTTAAATTAGAATAATAAGTCTACTAGGTAATAGGTACCACTACCTACGATTTACCTATTAAAACTAGTACTAGTATAGTAAGAAAATTAAAAATATTTAAAAATCCCTAAAATATTTTTTATCTAATTCCCGCAGCTTTCCGGAACGCTGTAAATTGCTCCATATACTGATGCATAGTGTCCAGGGGCGTGTACAACTCTTTGAATCGGTTCTAATCATCCAAATCCAAACAATTAGTCAATTAAACAAATACAAATATAGCCTGGAACAAAGGGTTACAAACCTGAAGTGTCCTCGGAACCATTGTCTGGGCATTTACTCCCAGTATCCCTTGTGTAAATTCCATCAGGAGTTCCCAACTGCTCTCGGCTATCACACAGGGTCGATATTCCACCTGAAATTGCCGAAAAAGTCGACTTTAACTTAAAAATTAATGCTCCAAACCGCGAAAAACCCAATTTCCATTGGGAAGATCCAATGAATATTAAAATATCCATTCCCAGGAGGATGGAAATACCCGCCTAATCAGCACTTTCAACTCTCCCCAGAGTCTACAAATTTGGGAAACCTCAATTCCCTCCACTCTGATTGAATTACTCCCAAAAGTGCTCCTCGAACCCGGCCAAATAACTCAATATCCACTCCTTTTAACGGGTTTTATGGGTTTCCCCATTGGGGAACCCTTCAAATTGCAAATTGCAACCAAATCCTGAATGAAATCTTCAAGTTTCATCCATTTAAATTTTAAATATGCAATTTCCCCATATATTTCTTAATTTAAAAACTTTCTAGAGTTCCAAAAAAACATCTTTGAAGCTCCTTCAATTCAAATCAATTCAATTTAATACGAGCTGGAGGAAGTCCAGAGTCTCCAGCATTCAAATAAATACAAAAACCCCATTAAATAATGTGAATTTTATGTAAATTTTAAATTTAATGACGGGATTAGCCAGATTAATTGACCAGTGACTCTTCAAGGTGTTCCTCCCCCATTTACAAAACATATAAAAGACTCAGATCACATCAAAATGATTCAATTGATGGCTCCCAGCCCCAGCCCCATTGTTCAGCTCGAGTATTACGCATTGCGAAAGGCCTACAAATGATTCTAATGTATACAAAGGGGCTTGGAGGATGGAACAAAGGAGCTCGAGGCTTGGAAAGTGAATTTTTGAAGGGGCTAATTGAATAAATGTCAGCTCAAGATTGAATCAGTTCCCCCAATCTTCAAATTATTGATTTCCCCAACTTTCCTATGTCACTTGGCATCTTCGAATAAGCTCAGAGCTCCTATAAACCCCGAAGAATTAAATCAATATTAATTTACATAGCTCAAACTTTATTCTCAAAATGATTCGATGACAAGATGACGAAAACAGACCTTTTATTATCCCCTCAAAACATGATTTTGTATACAAAAGTAAATACACCTACCTCAATAAGGATCCCCTTAAAATTCTGCGACATTACAACTGAGCCAAGCTTGAGGACAAAGTCACCCAGCTCAAAACGGGGTCCTCGGGATTCAATTTTGATCTTTTTCGAGGTGTACGCTGGAGCCATCTTAGCCACAATGAGGTCAAAGAGGTTGTCAGCCGTAAGGGATACAATCCTCATTGGTGGCTGACCTGGAGGAAGGTTCACCTGCGAAATTCAAAGATTTCAAAGGTTTAATTTCAAGAAATTTCAATTTGGAGCCAAACCTGAGGAGGAATTGGTACTTCAAGGAGGGCAAATGTCGATGCTGGGTACTCTGAATTGTGGAGAATATTTAGGTTCCTCGGAGGATGGACATTCGGACCTCCACCTGCAAATATTAAACAAAATGAACATTTAAAATTAATAAAAAAACCGGAAATGCTTCAAAAATCAATAAAATTCATCAAAAATGCCGAGAAATAATCAAAAAATATGCGTAAAAAATTTTAAAACACGCAAAATGCACCTAAAACTGGAGAAATTTCATTAATTCCATTAATACCTCCATGTTTTAATTGCTAATCAAGGGAGGTGCACCTGGAATTAACTTTTTATCGCTTTTATCCGTCTGTTCTCGCATCATTTCGACTCCTAATGGCTTCTAATCACCTAATGTGCTTTAATCAGCATCTAATCAACCCTTTTTTATGTCCGCCAAGCCCAGGATCATATCGTATTTCCCCCTAAAGGCCCTTGTAAAGTGAATGCATTAGACTTTTATTAAATCCACACCCTTTTACACGGCAAAAGTTACAAATTACAGGCCTGGACCCCCTCCCGCACACGAAGCATCCTAATTAAAAAGGATTAGCGAATAATTTATGAGTTTTTACCCTCGTCTGAAGCAACACATAAACTATAATTTATCTGATTTCTTGTAAGACTGGTCGAATCAGATCCAGAGTATCAGGTTTGCCCCCGTAGGCGTTTTTATACAATATTTATTAGCATTTTTGGCATCATTAAACGAGTCAAAACAAGTCCAGATAAAAAACCACCACCTTTGAGTCTTTGGGAAGATGCGCAATTTCAATTTGTACGTTAATTGCGATCGTACCCCGTACTTTAAAGGCTCAAATAGTGCAAATTGGCCCCAAATCAGATGGGAATAATTGAAATTCCCAAAGATAGGACCTTGAGCCATGTAATCTTCAAGTTTGAACGATTAGGGAATTGGAAGTTCAATGAAAAACGCACAAAATCACAAAAATCATAGCCAAAAACTTAATTAATTCCCTCCAAAATGTGATTACTCCAGGTGTTGGAGGTCGAGGCATGTCGGAGCATGTCTAGAGTATGCAAATTGACATAAATGAGCTTGGTTGACACCTCCTGGGGGTCTCCGTCGCACTTCCCTCAATGACAATGGCTTTTTAGAGCCGGAATAAAGCCATTAACCCTCGTTATTTATTAACCAACCCTTGTAACAATGCGAATAAACATGCCATTCTTTCCCAAATAAGCGGAGGAATGCCTTAAGATGCCCAAGATGCTCAAGATCTTCAAGTTTATTCACTTTTATTCAATTTGACAGCTTCAGAGTACCTCGAGGAACGTTTTGGAACCCCCGAGCTCGTGTCAAAGGTCAATCCTCGGACTTCTCTTGCAGGAAATTCAGTTTAATAACCTCTCTCAAGCTCAAAACTGCATACAAAACACGAGGGGATATTACAAATCCCTCAAGATCGCAAAATCTCAATGATTGAACACGTGTTTACAGGCTCAATACACGTTCAACCCCATTGAAAGCGGAGAAATGGATGGGGGGGGAGCATACAAATGAATAGAAATCGGTCTCAAAAGCGATCCAATTGACATTCTACTCCCTTCCCGAGGTCCCCAATCAAATCTCAGTCTTTTCCTCCGCCTGACATTGACAAATCCTTCCAAGACTTGATATTGGCCATCCTATTTTGTGAGCCATTTGATTGGAAATCATTAGATTACCTTTACTTTGAAGAATCTGGTCAACCGGAGGAGTCCCGAAGGTCCCCCAGGGCATTTTGGATGACTCCTACCTTTGAAAATGTCAATTCTCCACTAATTTCATAAAAATTCCGAGCTAAAATGAGTCAGAAAAGTCAGAAATGAGTCAAAAATACCCAGAAATCGGCTTAAACTTGTTCTCAAGTGAAAAAGAATTAGACCTGGACCGGTTTACAAGTTTTTCTTCAAATAAAACTCCATTTCTTTGCGAGGGGTAGCTTAATATTAGTTGAAATGCGAGCCCAAGCAAATAAACATTTCCCAGCAATTTATGTATTCAACTCCAGAGTCGGCCCCATTGAAATCAACACTATAAATTGTTCGCCACAGCTCAAATACGATGAAATATATCGTAGATACTACTAGGTATAGGGGAAGATTGGCAAGATCCACCAGGAAATAAATTGAGGGTTGCAAACGAGCCACATCTCGCCGCAATTTATTAGTCAATCTCATCGTTTTTTGCATACCTTGCAACAATCTACCTCGGAGTCGGCTAAGGTACTAGTATAAAGGCCCCCATTGTCACTGGGGCAAAAAATGTGCCAATTAATCCATGTCCAGCGTCAATTGACGCCTCCCGCACGTGACCTACGACCTCCTCCGAGTCTTCCACATCTAAAACCACCTTTCTTCTTCCATTCCACGCATTTGTATGCATTATAAGACTCGTTCTAAGCCAAATAGCACGTTCCTGGGTCTCAAAATAATGCAATTCAAGCCTAGAATGCAATCTTCCCCATCTTTACACCTTTGAAATCCTCTATCTGATAATCTAAGCCCATCTGGAGCTCCCCAATCTACGTAAAAATGAATACAAAGTACAAATTCCCATTCAAGCCGACCAATTCAAGGAAAAAAGGGCCGAGAATTACCTTTGTTGTGGCTTTACTCCTCAAATTACAAGACATTCTACTCGCTTTAATGTTTCTGAGCTGGATCTCTCGGCACTCGCGAGCGAAGCCATTCAAACAAATGGCCAGGGATCCTCAAAAGCATTAGAATCCTTATGGAATGTCCTATTTAAGCCTTATTTTTACTGCGGCAAAAGGCTGATTGTCGCCAACCTTTGGGGAAGCTCTTCTCGAGAGGCGAGGAACGAGAGTAAGCCATCTGCTTTTACATGAGAGCCTCGTTCACGTGTTGGGAGCTCATAGTGTAACTCAGCCTTACGCAGGGGAAGCCCAGGGAAAGCTCTTGTGGAGCTACGGAACCTGTCACTCCGAGTTCAGACCTCGTACGAGTACTATCTCGCTTCTCAAAGCTTGCAAAGTGAGCTCATAGTGTAACTCAGCCTTACGCAGGGGAAGCCCAGGGAAAGCTCTTGTGGAGCTACGGAACCTGTCACTCCGAGTTCAGACCTCGTACGAGTACTATCTCGCTTCTCAAAGGTTCTCAAAGCTTGCAAAGTGTTCGAAAAAGGTTCTAAAACGCGTGAAAAGTCTCAAAAAGTCTTCAAAAGTATCCAAAAAGGTTTCAAATCCGTGCCCAAGTGTTTGCAAAAGCCGTGTAAGGCGTTCTCAAACAAATTCAAGTGAGTTTAAAGTGTTTTAAAACATTCAAAATGTCCTAAAGGAGTTTTAAAACATTTTAAAACATTCAAAAGTGTCCTAAAGGAGTTTTAAAACATTCTAAACGCAAATATAGACAAGTTCGGAGCTCTAGGAAGCTCTAGGAAGACCCTAATCCCTTTAATAATCTTAATCAAGGGCTAGAGACTGTGCTAGAACACTGCTCTTGGAACTAGAAGCGGATTGAAAGCCCCAGGTTGGATTAAAAGCTTTGAAAAAGGGCTCGAGGGGTCTTGAATTCCCACCTCCTCTAATCTAAATTACTCTCGTGAATATTCCAGTGTGAATTTGATTTGTGGCCCGAATTCCCCGAGCCAGTAGGATATTTCATTTCCGGGCCCCTCGTATATTTCCACGAGTCTGGAGGAGGAAATTCGTATATGTATATTTCCTGGCCCACTTTTTCCAGAAAAATACAAATATTCTTCGCCAAATAACCATATATAAATTTCCATTCCAAAGGGGGAAACACTTATCCACAAATCATATGGAATAATATCCTTTTCCTCTCCCTTGCCCGGGAGTGCAGGAAGAGATAAATCCGCTCCCCCCCGAAATAAAAAAATACCCGTCAAATCTCACGGAATTTCAAAAATTGTGACTTTGACTTGATATATAGGCCTGAAATTTACGACCAACGCGGGTATATCGAAGTAAGAACCCCTACAACTACCTCCTCGAGGACTCTAAGGACTCTCCCTCAAAGGTAAATTGATCTGTCAGCTTTGGATTTGGTAAAAATTGTAATATCTCTCCGATTTCTCGACAAAATGACCCATTTCTGAGCATTTCCGAGCATTTCCAGCCACTTCAGGATCTCCAGATCATATTCAAAGGGTTTCAAATGCAAAAATGACGAGTTTTAGCCTTAAAAGAGCAACTCGGGACCTGTATAAATAGTTTAAATATCAAAATAGGTCTTTAGAGCTCTTTGTAGAAGCCCCTAGAGCCTCCAGGATCTCTTTCGGCCCTCCCTTCGTCTCTTTTAAATATGATTAATTCACATTTTGTCAGTGTAATGAGCCTGAAACCCACTATAATTCGCATTTATCATACTCCAAGTCTCATCTTCATACCCCTGGCTCCAGTTTGAAGCTATTTTGTGAAATTTTGAGCCCTTTTGGATACTTTCATGGGGGGCTTTCATCATCTTTTAGCCGAGGAACAAGCCCGAAAAGCCTCAGGAATTCAGAGTCCTGTACCCCTTTGAAAATGCTCTCAAAATCTTCCAAATTAAATTGGTCCAGAGCATCAAAAGTACGTGGAGTAAAGGGGGGATTTAAGTTGGGAGCAACAAAGGAAATTAGTTGGCAAACAAGCCCTGAAATGAAATGAAATACAACAACTTTTTAGCTTTCCCCCGTGAAAGCTGAGACCCTGTTTTGTAAAAGGGGGCTTTTTAATGAAAGCCACTTTCTTTTTCCTCGAGTTCTTGTACTGATTCTTTTCTTTGTAGTACTAGTACACAGAGTTCTTTGTGGGGCTAGGTATGAGTCTCACAAAGAATACTTTTTTTGCTATTTGCACAATAGGGGGTTTGATAGACATGTCCTATGCCTTAATTCGATACTTATGTATGGGTGGATTCGCAAAAAAATCGCCGATTGTTTGCGACAAAAATCAATTCAGGTGCGACGAAATCGGGGAAAAGACTATTGACCTAATACCCGGGGTTCCCGACGAAGCCCCGCAATTTATTGCAACCACCCAATGCGAGTTAACTCCCCATTGCACACACTATACCCGGCCTATATCATTTCATAATACAGGATCCGGGTCAATTCCGCCACTAACATTTTGGGCAAATTTCTTTTTCGTCAAATTCGGATTGGATTTTTACCCGGGGAATTGTACTACTGGCATAACCTAATACCGCGAATGAGAGCCAGGTTGAAATGAAATCATAAGGCAAACATGACCCAATTTGAGTTCAATCCCAGGCTCAAAAGGCTTTAGACTCGGAATCCAATTTTGTGGAGTTTCAGTGCAAATGTGTTTATGGCTATGCATAATGGAGCCCTTGTCATCGGAAACCTTTAAAGTAGCTATCAGATAGGTGGGTCTTAATGGTGGTAGTAGTACTCGTTGGTCTGGAATCCCATCTCGAATGAAATTCGCAATAATGGGGGGCGAAGGAGTAGGAGTAGCAAGGTGCTAGTTTTGGCGGCGGTGGGGGGCTGCAATGGAGCATTAATATTTGGGATTCGAGTCCTTTTTTCGGTTCGGGCCGAGTCTGGGAAAATCGAAACATAATCTGAATCTCCAGCAAGCAAGCAGTATGGTGCTGGAACGTGCCGCCGCGTCTACTAACCCTTATCTAAAAAGCCCCTTCCTCCTCGAGAGACTCGGAATTTCCCTACTATACCTCTTTATATGCAGACACAATGGGGGGAAATGGTGAAACCCCATTATCCGGGCTATATCACCTACCCCGGCCTCCTCCGCCTTTCTCTCTCGAATTTCCCTACTATACCTCTTTATATGCAGACACAATGGGGGGAAATGGTGAAACCCCATTATCCGGGCTATATCACCTACCCCGGCCTCCTCCGCCTTTCTCTTCTCGCATCTCATCTCTCTCACTCTCTGCAACTGCAAGGGAGTGCATGCGCCCTCACAAAAATCGACAAACTGGGGCTGCAATTCAAACTTGAAGACCCCAGTTTCACTCTGAACACCCGCTCCCCGGCCACGGAAATCCCGAAAAATCGGGGACTTGCACCATCCCCTTCGGACTCATCCATCTAATAGACCTAATTCCGAGCGGAGGGAGACCTGAGAGCCCATCATCACCTTTTCTCACTCTTTCTCATGGGGGATTAATTTACCAGTCCCAAGTATCCGTATATAGTGTGTAATTCCCAGTTCTTAACAGTGAATTCTCCGATCGAGTGTCAGATGTGACTTTCACCGTATGCTCTTCCTCCCCCATTAATTTGATGCCGATTTGAGGAGGTAACCGACTTCTTTTTTCTCTTTTTCTTCGCAACCCGCTCCCCCCAATACAAAAGTGCTATCCCCAGCTGTCTCCTCCAGCACCATCAACGAATCCAATCTCCCCCCTCGCTTCTCGCAGTCTTGAGAAATCCTATACCCGCAGATCCTATATCCGCGTACAAATACTCCCTAGGGGGAATCAATCGATTACCCCGGGGAGAGGGAGCGAAAGAGAGAAAGGCGAGTAATTGGAGTTCCTTCCCGTTAACCCATTCTCCTCCTCCTTTGGGCTTTTCGAGGTGTTCATATAAGAAGTGGGAGCTACAAAGAACCAATCCCAATTGCCCCACTCCACTAAAAACCAACCAACCTGAAAAACAATACAGCTGAACCTTTTGAGTCTTGAAAAAAAACCTAAAACCTTTAAAAATCTCAAATTTCAACCAAAAAACCCCACCTCCAAATCGCAAAATTCAATCAACCGATCCAGTTCACTCGACCCTTAAGTCCTTAACCTCGTTTCCTTCCATTGACACCTCCAAATCAACCCTAGCGCTCCAAAAAACCATCCCAAATTCATTTTAAGATTTCCCAAAAAGTAATTTGACCAATTCGAGACTTGGCGTATTGACCAGACACCCCAATCTTTTAATCTTATTGCATTTTTCGCGAAAAAAAGGTCCAAATTAATTCGTAATCGAGCCAAAAGTGAACTCAGCTCTCCTTAGGACTCCTCAGGGCCTGGTCCCGGGTGTTTCTCGGAGTTCCTCCTTAATCAAACCCCGTCAGATCCTAATTCAATTCCCAAAGTCCAACCCCTTTCTAATCTAATCTCATCATCTTCAAAACGGTCGGTCCCTTAAGTTTATTACCTTATCCTTTTGGGGTCTAAAGCGGCCTAAGAAGTCGGTAAGTTTGCGGAAAAAGGAAGTACTTTATTGACATACATCACACTTTTCTCCCAATACACAAAAATAGACGGCTAGAATACTTACAAGAAGCCTTCGAGGGAGGACATTTCCCATTACTCCAAACCCCCTGCTGGGTTTTACAAATATACACAAATACTCGGGAATCGCAAGCTGCTCCTTTTCCAGGTCAAAATCAATAAATCCGCTGCGGGTACGGACCAGTACCTTATATACCCCGTCCATCATATAGCCAATATTCCCTCGGAAATCACTCCATGTACATACGTCCCTAGCTCGGCCCCAAAACTCAGCCTATCTCTCATCTTCCGAATTAGGTCTTTCTCCCCGAATTAATCAATTACATCCATATTGGATTAGCTCTACGATGCTTCCACGAGCGAGATAATCCGATAAGTCATCATCCAGCCCGCGGAGACATTACAAAATTAGTGTCCCCTAATGAAAAAAACCCGCTTCGGCCATCATTTTTCACCCGAAAAATCCGCAGAGTCCCCCCGAAACAAAGAATCCTTTAAACTTTAATTAAATGAGACCTCCGCGAAGCACGTCCACCTCATTCCCAAATTTTTAGAGGGCTTTTAAAGCCTTGGGGAGACTCCGAAGTGCTTGGGGTATGACATAACTTTGAAAAAAAAAGCTCCAGAAGGCCAATTAAAATAAAGTCAAAACCCCAAAGCGGATTGCCGAAAAGAAGCTTAGCCCCTCGACTGAGCTGACATTTAACAGGGCTCAAAGGAACTCAAAGGAATGACATTTCTCCAGTCTAAGTCCCCGAATAGCCCGAAATAGACCGTCATTAAACGGGCTGAGTTTCTCCGAGCTCCCGTCTAAACAGGGAAAGGCAATCAGGCTTAAAAAAGAGTTCAAATCCCTCGAGGCTAATCATATCCAGGTATTTATGGTCAATCTCACTCGGGGCAAACATGAAAAACCACCCAGGGTACTACTCAAAGTAGAACCAAGTACAAGAGTGACCTCCAAGATCCTACTGGCTACGATAATGCACCTCTAAAAACTTGCAACATTTCGGCCCATATGGATATATATATCCGTACCTGTGAATGAACACAATTCGGTCCAAATCACGTACACTGTGCACATATTTCAATCCTTCCAAGCCTTAACTGACCCTTAAATGACAAAAACAAACTAACCACGGGCTCGGGAGTTCAAACCTCGAAGTTGAAACATCATAAATCTCTTATCAAATCCCTCGTGTGGACTTTTAGAACTTAATCTTCGAGTTTAAACTTGGTTTTTTTTTAAACATGAAATTTTTTACGGTCCTCCAAGGCTCTCGGAAGACTTAAGTACCCTTTTCTTTTTAATATCCTTAATTCCTTTTGTTCCGAAACCTCTCAGGGCTCGATTGGAACCTTTAAAAACCTGGAACATCTTCATTTATTCATTTAAAAATTTTAGAATGAGACTCCTACCACCCCCAAATTTATCCACGTCCCTTTCCTCGACTTATTTACAACTTTTAATCAGTTAATGCCACTTCCAACCTATCTCTCTTGCGAGTAAATTATCGAGGAGCAATTCTTTGCATTTAAAACAGTACTGGAAATCTCACAGTTTGTGCGAGAAGAGTGAATACGGAGTGTAAACCTGAATGAATTCGATATAAAAAAACGGGGGCAAGTAATAAATCAGATGGGAATCTTTTACTTTAGCGTTTAAAGATTCATTCTCGAATGATTCTCGAATGGGCCAATATTTACTTTACTCTTCTCAATGAAATCGGCTCCTTATCTCGTCCGAAAATACCCTAAAATACTCCAGAATACTCTCAATGTAGCTCTTTGGATGCATAATAGATAGATAGTAGATAGATGGGAACGGTAGGAGGAAGTAAATAAGGAAATAATCACTTCTAAATCCCCATCCTTCCAAATGAGACTACAATATATCCACCGAGCAGTGTAAATATTATGCGTATCAGGCCCAATATTTACATTGCATTGGATGGGTGGGGGAAAGATCTCAAGTTCAACTTCAAACTCAAACCTGCTCTTTTTTTTCAATTTCAGATGGATTTCCGAAACTCCCCAACCACCACCCTGCCACAAAGAAATCTCGGATCTTGTTCCACCAACTCAAACTCACCTCATTCGCGGAGATGAGACAATATAAAAAATGCCTAATTTCCTATCTGTCGTGCGCACAAAAATCCCTAGGCATTTTACTCAGGTAAGACATACCTTCCAGTCATCCAAAAGTATAAAATAGTTCAAACTTATCAAGCTGGCTACTGCTAGAGTCCAACTGGACATGATTCCCCGCTAGTAGGATTAAGAAACTGACTAATCCATCTATCGCAGTATACTTTAGAGGATCCTAAAGGTTCGGAACTCGTATATTAGACTGTGCAACTGTACCTAAACAGTGCAAGTAAGGTTATAAAGTTAAAATAGTTCTCTCATATGGCTCCAAAGGCAAAAGAATACAGACTATTTGTAAACAAAACGAGGGTGGGTGGGGAATGAATCGGGTGTGTCAACCCATGGGTTAAATAACTTCTTTTTCTCAAAGTCAAACTTTTTAAACTTTACTCTGCCGGCTCTCGGCTCTCAATCCCAAAAAATCTAACCATAAATCCACTCTATTTCTCCATATGATCCTTTAAGACTTCTCATAGGGTATTTCTCCGTATGATCCTTGAGTTTCATAGGATATTTATATACAAACACTTACTAATCCCATCCATTATCCGCATTATCAGAGCTCAGCCGAGTGGCAGTCTCAGTTTTTTTTTTTCAACCAGCGGCGGCGGCGGCGGCGGCAGCTCCCTCAAATCTTCATCCAAAACTTGATCCAAACAAAGCCTGGGCTATATAGTAGCAAGTAAAAGTGCACACACGGGGTTTTTAAGCTTTAAAAGCATAGGACGTACCTCTAAAGTACAATATACATAGGATGGATCTAAAGCGAGCCCCTTAGCATTTTAGAGCTTTTTTCGCTCTCCCGAATCCTTAAGTTCTTTATTGGAAAAGTTACTCTTTACAGCCTCTCCCTCTCGCTCTTTCCTACTGCAACCATCCTGAGTTCCACTTGCTCCAACTCCCATACATTTAAGCATTTTCCGGTGAACACAGCCCCCAAAATTNCATCCTGAGTTCCACTTGCTCCAACTCCCATACATTTAAGCATTTTCCGGTGAACACAGCCCCCAAAATTCACGGAGCTTTCTTCGCTGAGGGCTCTTAGGGCTCTCAGCACTTTAGGGGCCCGTAATTTAAAGCATTGCATTCTTAGGAGCTCTTGGAAAGCTCCAAAAGAAGAGCAGGAAGCTAGTAATTTCCTCTGGAGAAATTAGAAAAATCAAAGGATCCCCTCATTTGCATGAAAAAGACTCGCATCTCGTACCTAGAATATACAAAATACTAGAGTTAATGGAAAATGAAGGCATGTCAAGGTCGATTCAGAAGATTTTAAAGATTTCTGACAGCCCTCGGTGGCGTTAAAAAACTTTTCAAGGCCTTCCAAACCTTAAATTCAATCCCCGCTCCTATTCATCAAACCTCCGCTCATAAATCTTTGAACATCTTGCCTTAAATTAACTGATCCCATCCTCCAAATTGGATAAAATGGAACAAATTTGCACAAAAAAGACGGCGAAACCGATCTCCACCATCTCAATTTATCTCGTCCCAGCCTCCCCAGCCTTTAATTTCAATTATGGTTGAGCCTAATTCAATTTTACAAGTTATGGCCGTCTAGATTGGACTAGAATTGGCAAGTTAAATCAAATTGGAAGCAGATTAAAACGAGTTGAGATGGCACATGTCCCCCCTGCCACGGCAAATCATTTTTGCACTCTTTTATGAGTGGCAAAAATTCGAAATTGAATATGTCAAGATGACACAGTGTCACAGCCTCACAGGAGGATGAGCAGACACACCTCCAGTAAGCTCACCCGCTACCAGATCCACATCTAAAGCTCTCATGGAGAGATTATGCAAAAATACTCGCATTAAAAACTCTTTTCCGACCTATAAAACACAGCCTCCGCCGTAACCCGCCAAGCCAAACTAGGTTAGGAGGATTAGAGCTATTCATTCTAAATGATTCCAAATACAAATATTGCATTACAAATGAAAATACAAAGTAATACAATTCGAAACTAGATTAATTATCTCCGAATCTCCAGCTGGATCCCTCCGAATTTACCCGTGTCCATTAGTATCAGTAATTGCCTCCAATCCTCAAGAGCCTTATGGCCAAAGTTGGATGAATCCTTCTAGGATAGTTTGGAAAGTAATAAGGCGGACCCCGCTTCGTTGGACCAACAAATTGGTGAGCACCATCCCAAATGGTGTTTGTATTTGCTAAACATTAAAAGGGCTGTCCGAGCCCCTAGTCCTACTAGGGCCACTTGAAAATCCTACTAGGTATATATCTTATACATATATTATAGCTAAATTCCTTATTGCAACCCCGATACCCTGAATTCAAATGAGAATTCAGAGCAAATAAACCCGAAACTCGGGGGTAAATAACTGTAATTCGGGAATCGAGAGGATGAGTTGAATGTAAACAAATTTGGAGTTGAATTTATGTGAACTTTAGAGGCGAAATTGGACTCGAGGAATGAAGAGAAACTCCAATTTGTCCCACAGATTGATTTGTGACCCTATGCATATGATTACCATTAAATTTAAACACATTTACGGCGGAAAAAGCCAAAAATAGGCCAAAAATAAGCCAAAAAATTGGAATAAATTATATGGGAATTGAGAGGTTGGTTTTGCAAGCTATAATAAAACCACCCAATTTATTTCTTGCAGGTTTTGGCCACTTTGGCAGTGGTAAGTCCATATTTTGCAATTTACCAAAAGTTCCAAGAGCTCCAAACCAATCTAATTTAAAAACTTCCGTAAAAATCCTAGAGTTTAGGCCCTTTTGCAGCAGGCCTGGGTAAAGGGTACAGCTCTCCAGCACTTGCCTCGCTCCAGGAATCAAAAACTAGCTCCTTTCCAGGTATACCTTCTTAATCATGATATATAGCAATGTTCACACCCATTTCTTACCCATTTACAGTCTCGGCACAGGTACGAATTTAACGGGTTAAAATTGGAATTTATTCTATTTTTGGCCGACTATTTTTGACCTAATTTTGGACGCTAGGAGGGATCATGGGTCGCATCCCTACAGCTTCTAGGAGCTCTATTTGGGTGCCTATTTGGAGGGGTCATCCTCGAACTGGGGCGGAAAATGTCTCTAATGATTGTCGCTCTACCATTTGTAATTTCTTATATTTTTTAAATGATTCAAAAGTGCTTGAATTGACATTTTTTGCATTATTTTTTAAAATAGGCAGCATCCTGGCTCCTCACAGTATTTGCCCAACGTGTCGAGATGATGTACTCGACATCCTTCATCGGCGGATTCTTTTCCGCCGTCATCCTCCTTGCAACTCAAGTAATTTTTGTATAAAAAACACACACGACAATTAAACTGCAGGATTATATTTCACAAAAATGCATCCTCGACTCTTGGCTTAATGCCGAGGGATGTTATCGAGCTATCTGCAGTGAGAAATGCACAAACCTCAGCTTAAAAAACAAAGGAAACCCGATCCAAAGATCACAGATCTGACTTTGCTAATTTATGACCACGATCTAACACTTTTTTTTACACTTTGGACCCCATTTCTACAATTTCTTTCTTCATTTCTTCGCGATCCCTATCTATCTAGACTCCAGTGTGCACAAAAAGCATTCTTTACATCTTTCGATCTCTTACAAATGAAAAAATACAAATAATCCAGCCAAAATATCCGATTCCACAAAAAATTCAACATTTTTCTAGATTTTAACACTAAAGAATTAATGGAAATATATTTATCCGCAGGTCTATGTCTCTGAAATCTCACACCCTGAAATTCGGGGATGTCTAAGTGCATTGGTAAGCGATTTATCACCTATTCTTAATTTAAAGATTGATTTTAAATGATTCAAAATCCGTTTTTGATCAAAATCAGACACTAAAACCTTTAAAATGCCCAAACTTAGCTCTAATATTCAAAAATTTCAAAAATACGGCTATTTCCGTTCAAGTTAATCCAAATTTGATCAAAAATAACCCCAAAATCCCATAAAATCTTACGGAATTTTAGCCAAAATCATTTCAAAATGCTCCAGGATGCTCCAAAATTTAATGTCTGACTTTCTCCGTTAGCTCAAGATGGCTGGTCATCTTGGTACACTCACTTCTTACGCTTTGGGGGCTTTCCTGGACTGGAGGCAGCTCGCCACGGTACACTTCTAAGTCCAAATGACCTTTGACATCTTAATTTACTCTTCCAAATGATTGCAGGTCGCCGCAGGAGCACCCATCCTCTTTTTCCTGGCGATTCTTCCAATCCCGGAAACCCCCTCATTCCTCCTCTATCATGGTAAGGAGGAGGATGCCTCAAAATCTCTCTCATGGCTCCGCTCTCGCGGTGAGGACATTCACGGAGAGATTGAGACACTTCGGTCAAACATTCAGTGTAAAGAGAAGAAATTCTTCCCAAGGCCGTCTTCACAGCTCGGCCGACAACTCTTCATCACATGCGGCCTCATGGTACTTTTAATTAATTTAATTCACCTTCATTACATCAAAAAATACTCGCAGTTCTTCCATAAATTCTCCGGAGTCACCGTATTCTTCCATTATGCCGTCCCCATATTCAGACAGGTTCGATTTACGCCTTTTTTTAAGTTTTTGCAACTGCTTTTTTTAAAAAACCCAACATTTTTACAGGTGTTTGAACGCAGATATAATTCCACAGCATCCCTACCATGCTTTAATCAATCCCATGATTATTTTGCAACCACCTCCCCCTCAAACACACCCTCAATAGTGGTTAGAACATCGAATTTTTCATTTAATTTATTTATTTTGCGCCTATTTCTACCCAAAATGACTCCTATTTCCTAATTTGATGTGAAATTAATTAATTTACATGCATTTCCAGGTGTTTGGAAGAAATCTCAACCCACACGGAGCAGCTATTGTAAGTTTTTAATGAAAAAAACTCCGATTTTGGCTAAACATTTGCAAAATTTCGCAAAATTTGGAGAAATTCCGCTAAAGCTCAAATCCATGATTTTCAGGTTGTGGCATTCCTCCAACTCCTCGGCTCAATGACCTCGGGTCTCCTTATTGACACAGCGGGTCGACTACCACTCCTCACCCTCTCAAACCTCTTCATTTCCGGCTCTTTTTTCGGATTTGG
>JAAZTK010000571.1:0-19251 GCA_036507255.1 Megalothorax incertus
TTGGAAAAATCATTTTAAATCATATAAAATTCAGGGCCAAAAGGATATCCGCTAATTGGGGTATATCATCGGAAAAAGAAAGTTTTGCATGAAACTTTTGAGGATATGAGGAAACAATATGGGGATATTTTTTCATATAAAATCGGATCTCTCAGGTTGAAATACAATATTGTATATTCAACTATTAATATCGTACATTATTTCTAAGTTATTTAAAAAATAATTTATATCAATTTAGATGTGTGGTGTTAAATAGCTATAAAATACTTCGGGAAGCGGGTACTATAAATGAATTAAATGGAAAAACTCCAGATAATCCGGCCGCAAAAATGATGAGTGACGGCGCCCAAAAAATTCAAGGTAGGTATACTACTATATTTGATAATTCCTTTAAAATATAATGATATTCCCGTATCATATATGTGTACTATGTATATTTAAATATAAATTCATAAAAGGTATTGTTTTTACAACTGGAAAAACCCATCAAAGCCAGAGGCGTTTCACCATGAAAAATCTCCGTGACCTGGTATGGGATTAATATAAAATTTATATTATTTAAATATCATATCAGTACATATTCTCGGAATTCTTGAATTCAAATATATATTTACAAAAATCTAAACCTTTCAAGGGATTTGGAAGGAAAACAATGGAACAATATGTTCATTATGAAATAAATGAAACGATTGATCTATTCAAAAAAGAAGTTGGGAAGCCGGTTACTTTTAGTCTACAATTTAACGGCGCAATGATGAATAGCATTTGGGCAATAACCGCTGGAGGTTCTTAACTTACATTAACAATAATATAAATTATCTATAAATCCCTATATCTGTATTTTAGAAAGGTATCCGCAACGAGATGCAATTTTAGGCGACCTCTACAGTCGCATCAATTCTGATATGACATTTATAAGGAAAGTTCTCTTCTATCCGTGGCTTCCTAAAGTAGCAAAATGGCTTCCATTTATATTCGAAAAAGAAGCAGGTGAAATGAAAGCAAATGCAGATGTCACTTATAAATTTATCAAGGCTTCGGTGAAGGCTCATCGAGAGACGCTTCAGGAGGACGCCCCAAGGGATTTTATTGATAAATATTTGATTGAAATCCAAAATGAGACGGATCAAACTTCGCCGTTTTATGGAGAGGAAGGAGGTCATTTGAGAATATTCATAAAGCTATAAATTAATTGCTATTTACATTAACAGAGAGGAATATGAATTCAGTTTTACATAACTTATTTCTTGCGGGTAAAAAAATATTTAAAAAATTATAACTTTTCTTAAAATTTAAAAAAATCTTAGGATCTGAAACAACTTCAACAACGCTGAGTAATATTGAATGAAATTTTACGAAAATATTAAAATTTTAAATATTTTTTTTTTCAAAATTTAGATTGGATTGTCCATTTGTTATGCGTCCACCCAAAAGTCCAGGAAAGGATGCATCAGGAAGTGATTTCCGTAGTGGGGACATCAAGGCTTCCATCATTATCTGATCGCCCAATGTAAATCCTGCAATAATTAATTAATTTTAGCTTTATTTATTATTTAAAATTTTAAATCTGGAAAAAATTCCTAATACTTTTTTTAGGCTTCCATATACCGAGGCATTAACTTTTGAAGTTTTGAGATATACACTCCTTGTCCAGTTTATGATCCATTACACGGAAAGCGATGTCACTTTTCGAGGCTTTTTCCTTCCTAAAGGGACCGTTATACTTCTCAATCAAGTGTCAACTTTTATGGACAAGGAATTCTGGGGGGACCCTGAGAATTTCAAACCGGAGAGATTCCTTTCAGCGGTAAATCATTTAATTTTTGAAGGATTTCTAAAAAAATCTTGTACTTTAGGACGGGACCAAAGTGGAATCAAAAGAAGCATTTATGCCATTTGGCGTTGGAAAAAGATCATGCCTCGGAGAGACCCTTGCAAAAGATGAACTATTCCTATTTACAGCAGCTCTTGCCCAGCGATTTAATTTCCAACCTGCTCCGAGCCCGAATCCACCTACAAAAGTTGAGCATCAATTTGGGGCAAGGCCAGTGGCAATGCCCAAGACTTTCCCAATTATTATCAAGGATAGATATGATTAAAGATGGATACTAAACCAAAAGTGGATATAATACAATTTACAAGTTTAATTAGAAACCAATTATTTTATTAAACAATTTTCTTAAAAATAGATTGGATATCAAAATTATATAATGTACAATAATACTAATAGATTTAAAAAATAAATGATAACATTTAATAGTATACATAATTAAATGCACTACTTCTTCATCTTCTTTGTCTTTTCAAAATACCTTTGTCTAGCAGCCTTGCCCCTCTCAATTAATTTCCGAATATCCTCTGGACAAGTCTTATCAAATTCCTCAGAGTATTCAGGTCCATTTGGATTAAGGTGGACTGCATAATGCTGCTTTAATTGATCCATGGATGGATATCCTCTACCACAATGCTCACAAATGAATTTGAGCTCATTTTCATGCTTAATTTGAATATGCTTCTTCATACGGCTAAATTGGAAATATTAAAAAATATCAATTTATAAATCAAATTGCAAATTATACGAATAAAATGGCCTCAATGACTAACCTTCTTCCTGTCATCACCCCGCAATGTGGACACGGGATTCTACTTGCTTCATATTCCATCTTGGCTTCTGCAATGAAAAAAGGGGTTTATTTTTTAATGTAGATATTAATATTTTAATTTACAATTGAGATTTTAAACATGATACCTTTAGTATGGATCTTTTTATGCGTGTTGAACACCCTCCGTCTGTAAAATCCCTTTCCACAACCCTCAAAATCACACACAAAAGGGTGAGGGTCAGTCCTATGGTTGTATTTGATATGATCCATGTAAGCAGGTTCATTTGTAAATTCCTTATGGCAGGTTGGACAGTTCAGCTCCTTCTGATTCTCGGGTAAGTGGGATTTTTCATGCTCTTTTGTGCCAAGCTCTGTTTTAAATGTCTTCTGACACCCTTGGAAGGAGCATTTAAAGAGTTTTGGTGGAGGTTTTTGATTCAAATGCTTTATCCTGAAAAAATACAATGAAAAATTTCAAATGATTAAAAATTTTAAGATACGTAGGGCATAGAATTTTTTTACTCGAAATGCTTCTTTAAAATAGAATTTGAGGAAAAACTTCGATTGCATCCTTCATGATGGCATTTGAATTTGACATTGCCGTGAACTCTTTCCAAATGAATTTCAAGTCTATCAGATAACAGCTTTCTCAGGCACCCTTGGATTGGACAGGGAACGAGTTCCCGGGCTTGATGGACTTTTTGATGATTCATTACAATATAAAAACTTTTAAATCTTCGGTGGCAAATTGGACAAATTGGATCTCTTCTTCTGAGGGGGATGTAATAGTCCACCTTTGGGGGCGGCTTGGTCATGACCTTTGCAGCCTCACCTGAAATTAATTAAACACGTTATAATAAATGCAATTTAAATTTTAGATAGCCTTACGAGCTGGCTCTGGAGGTGGCAAAGGAGGGATTGTTTGGTGAGCTTCCTCTGCCCCTTCTTCCTCAAAATTCCGTTCGGAGAATCTCCGTTCTAATTTCAAATTCAAATTATTTATAATTTAAAAAATATATAAAAAATTGTGATTGAATTAAAATTACAATTTTTAAATAAAAACTAACGGAATTCTTGCCAATTTGTTAACCTCTTGATATCTCGTTCACGGGCCGCTTTTTTTGTCCTCTCCAGAAAAACCCGAATGTCCTTTGGACAAGTCCTATCAAACTCTGCGGAGTAATCCTTCCCCTTAGGGTTGAGGTGGATCGCATAATGTTGTTTGAGCAGTATATTTTGGGGAAAAGTAACTCCACAGACTTGGCAGAGTAAGTCTTCAGGGGGAGGATGCCCTCGTTTAGAACCAAGAGGTCTCTTAAGAAGCCGTCGTTTAATTTGAGGGAGCCGGATCCGCTGGATAATTGCCAGCCTGGAGGAGCCTTGTTGAGGGCTTGGCTGAGGTAGTCCTCCAAGAGTGCGCGGCTTTTTTAGGAGGGTTCGAGGAGGAGGTTGTTGAACTCCTTGATGATCAAGAGTGGTTGTGACAATGGGTGGAGTGGAAGGAGGTTCTTCTTTGATAATTGTTTCAGAGGCCTCGAGGCTGTCCAGTGGGTCAACGAGGTCATGATTGGAGGATTCATCATCCAAGTTTTCATTCAAAGGTTCCTCCTCCTCTTCCTCTTCGTCTCCCAACCAAATATATTTGGGAATTGTAACTTCTGGCAATTGAAAAACAAAGTATTTTAATTAGCATTAAATTGACATTGAATTTAATTAAGTATAAATACATTTAATTATCAATTTAATATTTAAATTTTAAATTCAACTTACTGAACTCGGCCCAAACCCAATCCTTAATTCGATCCAATCTTTCCTTCAGTCTCTGATTCACGGCTTCCAGCTGGCCCATTTTGTGGCTGGGATGTCAGGGGAGGTGCTCTCGCGAATGTCAATTAATTTATGAAAGAATTTAGCATAATTAATTAGCAAAAATTAAAAAATCTAAAAATAATCCCAAAATCAGAATTTGTCTTAAATTCAAAATCCCGAAATGCCGCCTTTTCTTGAACCGTTTAGAATCATTCACTTGCAATACAATGCACAATGCAATGCAAAATTATATTTAAAAGATCAAAAAATGCTTTAAAAATTTATATAGTCCATTATTTTTATTAACACTTTTTGATAGCAAAATAGATTGAATAATAAACAATTTAAAAAATATAAAAACAATAAAATAAATGCATTATTCTTCACTTTTAACACTAGAAGTTTGATCTTTCTCATTTTTTTAGAACGATCATTCTATAGTTCTTTGAATACAAAAGGATAAGATAAAATATAAAAGATAAATTAATTAAAACATTTTGAAATATTATTAATTTGAATATTCAATAAACTTTAGCATTCTCCAACTTCTTCCGCTCCATATACCTTTGTCTAGCGGCTTTGCCCTTTTCGATGAATTTCCGAATATCTTCTGGACAATTCCTATCAAATTCCTCCGAGTAATCAGGCCCATTTGGATTAAGGTGGACTGCATAATGTTGCTTTAATTGATTCATGATTGGATATCCTTTACCACAATGTTCGCAAATGAATTTTTGCCTGTCTTCGGCTTTTCCATGAACCGTTTCAATATGCCTTTCTAAACAACTGACACAATAAAAGAAACCAATATACAACTTGTATCAAATATATAAATTCAAATTGTTTAAATTTTTAAAATAAAAATACTCCGAATAGCTTGATTTTTACTTACGATCTTCCAATCATAATTCCACATTGAGGACAGGGAAGCCTTGAAGCTGCATATCTCTTCTTCCCCTCTGTTCAGAATTTAAGATAATATATTATGTTAGGAATGCAATTATATTAAAAAATAGTCAGCAAAGCTAACTAATAAATATTTGATTTTGCACTAGGTATACCTAGGTATTTTACCTTCATTATGAATTCGATTGTGTTTATTAAGCAAACTCTGGAGGTGGAATCCTTTTCCACAGTAGGTACAAATAAATTTTGGAGGATCAGTTCGATGTGTATATCGGATATGATTTTGGTAAGCAGTTTCATTTGCATAAACCTTGAAGCATGTTGGACAAGGGATGTTCTTCCGGGTCTCGGGATTTAGGTGGGATTTGTAATGCTTCTTATAATAAAATTCATTTAAAAAAGCCTTTTTGCAGCCTTCAAAGCCACATTTTATGGTTTTTGTAGGGCGACCCATTTTCAAGTGCTTCAACCTGCAGTAATTAAAGTAGGATTTTAATTTAGAAATTAATAAAAATGTTATAAAACTCAAAGACCTTACCTAACATGCTTCGTTAAATTGTATTTAAAGGGAAAGGTTCGGTTACAACCTCCAATGGTACATTTGAATTGATGTTTTCTGTGTTTATAGAGGATATGTTCACGAAGATTATGAGATTTAATTATGGAGGTACATTCAGGAAATGTACAAGGCACCTTTTTCACGGATTGGTGATTACGTATGTTGTGCCGCCTCAGTTTTTCTTTGGAATTAAATTGATGTTGGCATTCAAAACAATATCCTAGAGGGTTTATTTGTGCTGGTGGCTTCTCTGGTTGGACTTGGACAAGCTTTGCTAGATTTGGAGGGAAAGGTGTCCTTGTAATTTGGATTGGCCTTAATTGGACACCGATTGTAGGATGACGAAGGGGCCCCTGAGGTGGTCGGATTCCCACGATAATAGTTCTTGGTCTGGTGAATCCTTGTTGAGGAGTAGGCTGAGGTAGGCGAAGAGTAGATTGGAGAGGTCGTTGAAGAGGACAATTTTGTTTGACAATTTGATTTGGAATACGTGACAATGGATTGGCAATTACGCTAGGATTGGTAGTGACCTTGAGGTAATCAGCAGGCTCTTCCTTAATTGCTGGCCCAGAGTTCTCGAGGCAGGCCATAGGGTCAACGAGGTCATCCAAGAATTCCTCTTCGTCTCCCAACCAAATATACTTGGGAATTGTGACTTCTGGCAATTGAAAAATTTGTATTTTAATTGGTATTCAATTAAAACAATTACAATTAGTTCTAATTAGGTTTTAATTAATATTTTAGATTCAACTTACTGAACTCGGCCCAAACCCAATCCTTAACCCGTTCTAATCTTTCTTTCAGCCTCTGGTTCTCAGCTTCCAGTTGACCCATTTTGTGATTGAGATGTCGGGGAGGTGTCCACCAATTAGGTCAAACCAATTAAAAATAAAATTCATTAATTAATTAGCAAAACTTTCATTTTATTTTTATAATTAAAAAAAATCCAAATTCAAACCCAGATTTGCGGGCAAATCTCAATCCTAAATCCCGCCATATAGGAATTTCGAAAACTTTCAAGCCGGGTCGAACCTGTTTTTTCTCCGAATTTCTCTTAAATTTATAAATTTATACAATATACTTGATACTTCGAATTTGTACTACAATTTCTTATATTATAATTATTTGTATGAGGGGATTTGTAATTCATGTGAATAAATTGAAAGATCAATGACTCAATACTTAACCGATTGTAAATGATGAGAATTAATTATTTGTTACATATACTATAATACATTGGTATTGTAGGGTTAGGGTAGTCTTTTCGAAAAGTTAGCGAAACCTTGAATTTTTTTTAAACTGTTTTTCAAAACCTTCAAAATAATGGTTAATTTCAATGCGATCAAATGATGATTAAATATACTCTAATCCTCCTTTAATACGATATTTATTTTTTGTACGAGTTCTCAAAAATCACAATTTACAAAATGATTAAATACTTGATAATAAATACAGTTTATAATACAATTTTTTGTATGCACAATCTTGAGATCTCAATCAAAATCCCGTAATAAATTCAGGTTCTGATTGAACCCCATTCCCGTTTAGTTCAATGGGGGTCTTTCTGGGGTCAACCGTTCGCTTCTTGGGACCTTCAATTTGCATAACCTCCACTTTATTGTCATCAGTCTTCAGCCTCCTCTTTTTGTGAAATGGTGCTCCTCCAGATCGCCTTTGAGGACATCCCCTTCTTACTTCGCCCGCCTTAATTTTAGAGAAACAAGAATTATTATTTAAAAATGAATTTCTTTTAATTAGATCTGAATTTACACACCTTTACACCAGATTTGATGAGTTCGCTGAGGGCTTTCCGGCCCCCTGAAGTAGCATAATTTGATATATTGAGGAGTTTCATACCCCTCCGAATAATACTTGTAGATAAACCGAGATCAATCCCAGCCTGGGTCATTGAAGTTTTCGGATTCTCGTTGAAATAGTCACGAATTTGCTGGAGAGCATCCTTTATTTAAATAAAGCATTTTAGAGATTTAAATGAATTAAAATTGTGGATTTTTTAAAGGAATTTTTACCGAATTTTGAAGAGTTCCTGGTCTCCCGGTCCGTTTTTTATCCTATCATATTTGGATTCATTAATTAGCTATTTCTGGTCCATATTAATTAAGCCTATGGCCCTATACCTTGCATTCATGATATTGTTTCTTCCAGTTTAATTTAACCCAAGATTCAGATCTCCCAATCTTTTCAGCCACCCATTTTGGGGTAATAAATCCTCCATTTGGGCCAGAATCTCGAACTTCCTATAATTAAAATTATATCAATTATTATATTTTAAAACCCCATTAAAAAATAGCGATAAATCGGTTTTTAAATTACTTTAAAAGCGACTGCTCGAATCCTGTCAATATAGACCTCTTCGTTGGAGTTAATTGACTCATTTGAAGGTGATTGGACTTGGACAAGCTCCTTGACCTTCTTTGGTGGCATCTGCAAAAATATATAATTGAAAAATCAAAAATACATAGGAAAGTTTTAAAAAATCCATAAATGTTAAATTAGATTTTTTTTTAATTTTACAAATTAAGCTTGAAATAATAAAAATAATGAAATGACAATACCTTCCCTAATTAGACGACGTCAGATTTCATAAAATTGAGGTGATTTGGGCCGAAAAATGTAGCGATTTTGCGAATTTGGTGAAATTTTACAATTTTTTCGAAATTTTTCGCAGAAAAAAATATAATTTGAAAAATAGTCGAATTTTTACTAAAATATAGCTAAAACTACACGGAAAATTAGGTCATGACCTCAAAGAACCCTTTGGACACTCCCGCTGGATCTTATTTTGACCGGAAATGGATTGAAATAAAAATTATGAAAAATCTTGAAAAAATACAAAAAATTAATCAAAATTCTTTTTTGAGTCAGAATCCAAATCAATTTTCTGCCGCTTTTCCCATTAGTTCAGTATTTATTCTCATTTGAAATAATGCTATTTTAACGAGACCGTTCTAATTTTTCAATAATTTTTTTAATTAAAAGCTTAAAAATAAAATAAAATAAAAATAATAATTATATTATAATTAAAAAGTTTTATTTGGAATTGGAATTCTCCAAAATTTCTTTAAGCCAAGCTCTAAACACGGATTCTGTCCTGTTAAACATTTCCGTTACGGCGAATTTACTCCTGAGGAATTGATCTTGTTTTCCACCTGGATTTTCATTGTTATTGACCCCTGGCCCGTCTTTTGAGGTCAACCAAGATCTATAATTTGCCTGATTGATGTAGGATTTGGATTCAATTAGCTCAGTAATTGCTTTTTTGAGCTCGTGGCTTCTGGGGAAGCCGAGACCAGCTTCAAAGACGGAAGGGTTTTTGAAAAAGTGAGACAGGAATTGAACTGAAAGTGCTTTAATCTTGCCAACTTTTTCCTGGTACTAAAATAGCAAATGTTTAAATAGAAATTCTCATTAAATTTATTTTTAAAATACATACCAAATGGAACTGTCCAGGAAGATTCCCATCACATCCAAGCATAATATCCGTGATATTTGAGGCAAGGGATGCTTCCAAAGGATTTCCGCAAATTTGGGCAATCAAAGAATCCGGATTTGATAGGAAATGATCAGGATCCGCCTTCAAAATGGTCTCGGAAAAATCTTGGAAGACCTCTCGGTAAAATTCCAGCACTTTTGGGTTGATTACATATGGGGTTTTGTCGTCAATTTGAAATTGACGTGATTTGATAGCCTTTGGAATACTCCTGGAGGTTGAAGTGGCTTCCGGTTTGGGTATAATTGGCTTTGGAGTAGTTTCAATGAAGAAAAATACGAGTATAATCGATCGTAGACCTAAGATGGAAGGCCGAATTAGATATTCCAAATCAGACCATAATAAATCCGCAAGAAATTCAGGATATGCAAGAAGGATGTCACAAATGAGGAGCCATCCGATTTGACCTAGCTTTTGGGTGGTCCAAATGGCGGATAAAGTGCCCAGAAATGGGATATGAAAAATTAAATCCATTTTGAAATGTAAATTGTGAGAATTTTAATTCTGAATATTGGATGGGTTTTAAAAAGGGTTTGAGACCACCTGCTTACTTTGAATGAATATTTAATTACATTTTTAAATGCCATATATAGGAAGTTTGGAACTTAAGTTTACTTATCAATTGATAAGTACGCTTATACTTTATCTAAAGTACACATATCGGTAATCGGAATAATATTTATTTGGCAGGAAACTCGATACTTGAGATAGATATTATCGCGAATTTATAATGTAAAACCATTTTGCATACATATTTATACAATACGTATATACGTATAGATGTTCAGGTATATTAACATAATAATATTATCGTTCTAAACATAAATGTAATACATAAATGTTTATACTTATAAAAATACATTATTTCATATAGGTACATAGTAGGAATTACTTGGAATTTTTATATCCGAAGCTTTAAAAAGCTTAAAATCCAAAGGATGCGTCCAAATTATGTCGATTTTATTCATTTTGAGGATTAAAATTTATTACTTATATGTCATAATATGATAAATTATTCAGAAATATAGTAATTTCTGGCCGAGGATACCAGAAATAATGCAATTAGATATTTACCTAATAATAGATAATGGCCTATAATATAAAGCTTTCTATGATATAATTATATACGATATGTAATGATAAAAAATTTATTTTTGAAAAGATATATGTTACATATTTAAGATTTAAATATCTTAAGCAAAAATTAATTTTATTTTAAACCAAATCGGTTAAATTGCTTTAATTTTTCTTTATTTATCCCAATTATCGAAATACTACTTGTAATCTGTAATCTGAATCTTCAACAAATTTTGAATTATATCAAATTGGAATTTAATTTTTGTCATATTTTTTATATATTTCTTCTTTATTAATTGCACACTCCTCCCTGGCAGTTTCTCATGCCAGCAGCATTGGGACCTAGATGTTTTAAAACAAAGAAAAAAGATGATTAATTAAATTTAGGCCAAGCACTAACTAGTAGCTCTTAAATACGAGTATAAGTTAAATAATAGATATATAAAAGTTCAAGAGATTTCAACGTACAACATTCATCTTGATATGAGCAAGGTGCTGCTTGTCCTTTGCATCGTCCATCTCCTCCTCCTCCACCGCCACCACCCCACTGAAATAAAGAAATATATTTTAATTTTATAGTTTAATAAATAAATAATATAGTAAAATAATAGTTAGTAGGGAGACAAATCTTACGGCGGTTGCAACAGCAAGCAGGCAGAAAAGTGCAAAGAGAAATGAAATCGAAAAATATTTCATTTTTCCGAATGATATTCCTTTAAAATTCCTGGGGGATTTTATACTAGAATGTACATATTGTTTTCTTGATGGATTTATTGAATTGTTTATGATCAGGATCGGCTCAATTGTTAATGATTCTACATCCAGAAAATTCCTTTAGATATGTTCCTGGTTTCATTCCATCCCATGATTAATGTGTTTATTTGTCATTAAACTTGAGGCAAGATCGGTGTATTCCAAATAGCATTAACAAATAGCGAAATATGCTCGTGAGTCGTACATACTTGTACTTATATTGTACAATAAGTAATACAACCAAATAATATATCCTACCTCCATTTATATCATAGTCCTAGGTCCTAACTACTCTAATCCTCCTTGAATACAATATTTAGAATCTCTAAATACATATTCTTTTAAAATTGTATAGGTTTTAAGCCCGATTTGATTAATGAAGTAAATTCTATTTTGCCGAAATGATTAAACACAAAATATATTGTATTTATTATTCAAAAATCTAAAATATACAAATAAATTAAAATATTATATTATATTTCCTTCGTGCCAATTGAAATTCCCTTTCATTAACACGACTCCAGCTGAATTTCTTTTTGACATAGGGTCTCAAATCTACACGAGCCCCACCAGACCAAAATAGCACAAATTCCCCAAAATTCATCTTTCCAATTTTTCGAAGGAATTCACTTTTAGGGAAATGATTTTTCACAAGTTCCAGATATCTTTCCATTACAGATATGCCTCCATATTTATCATATAAAGGCCACCACCAGTCTCGGAACCAATATGTCTTTCTCCGAGGTGAGAATCGATAGTCTGATCTGGAACTTTCTTCTCGGAAAACTCGAGAAGCTTCGGCGACCATACCCAACCTCAGGAAAACATCATATCTAAAGATGTCGCGAAATCCATGATACCACATTTCGGCATATCCACTTCCTTGAATCAGCCCTGAAGAATACTTCCCAATTGAAGATGTAAAAAAGATTAGATCATCATAAATTTTAGAGTTTTTCTCCCAGGAATTGTATCTCCGATGTAGGATATTTTTATAGGAGGATTGAGGCACCCAATAACCACTAAATTTTAGAATTATTAATTTAAGAATTTTGTAAAGGTAGGTATTCTTAAAAGTAGTCCTTACGTTGCTGCATCAATGATGGAAAAACCTCCACTATGAATGATTGTAAATAGGCGTCCATTTGGTCCAACATTTTTAAAAATATTTCGCATATAACGCCAAACATTTCCTATAAATGGGAATAACCAAGATGCTTCTTCGGAGCGTACAAATTCATCAAAATATATCGAGACATCATCATCCATATAGGATAGGTGTAAAGATTCCTTATCCCCTTGTGGGCAAGTCCAATTTGGGCCGACAAAATTCTATAATTAAATATATTTAGGGTTTGAATTTTGTGAAGTTATTGAAAAAATTTACAAAATTTTCAATCGTCCAAATTTGCGAATTGTCAGCATTTTTGCAAACTCCGCTTGTTAAATCTTCATTTCTGATTAAATCGAATTAAGAAATTTAAATATTTTATATTAAACTGAATAAATTGCGATAATTATTGGTATATTACGCCGTTTGAAGACAAAGTCCACTTGCCAAATTCTTGATGTGAAATGAGTTGGAATTTTTTGATGGGTTTTGAAAAATCCATTTCTGAGAAGCCTGAAAATATATATACAACAATTTGAATTCCCTATATTTATATCTAAAAAATCGAATGAAATCTTGCTTTAATTTGTTTAATTTTTTCATCGGTTCCATAAAATCTCAAGGGAGTAATAATTGTAGAAATTCCCCTCGAAATATCGCCTACAATATTAATAAATATTTTTTAAATGGATAATGATATTTTTAAATTACTCATATTGGCGACTAATATGGTTGGATAATCATGATTCCAAGAAGTTATATCCCTTCGAATTTTTAAATTATTCTCGTCAGCCAAATCTTCTGAAATATCTAGCCACTAAATTTTTTATTTAAATATCATTTGAAATATCATTTGAAATATGATAGTACATATAATGTCAAATCAAATCAAATAAAAAAATATTATACCAAATCTTCAGATCCACCCACATTTCTTATCCTTATAATGCTCACAGGGTTGACTAGTTGAAATATATGAATTATTTATATAATTCATAAAATCTTTATAATATTACTTGGATCAAATTCAAATGGAGATGTAATATTAATCAATGGAGATTTAGTAGTTATTTCAAAAATATTTCTTTGTGGTTTCTTTGTAGTTTTATCGGTAGTTGTTGTAAAAATTAATTTTTGCGGACTTTTTTCAATATTCCGAATCTTTTTGTTTGATGGGTCATCATCTCTCATTTGAACACCCCGAATCCATCCGATATACCTCCTCGCATCAATAAAATAAGCAAACCCAGCACAGGGAAGTATGGTGTCACGAAACACAGCGCTAACAATTCCCTAAAAAATTAGAATACATACATAAATTGCAAATTCAATATTTGTATCATATATAAAACAATATTAATAAATAATAACTAAATTTAATCCTTTACTCTATTTAACTTACAATAAGTTCAACTTTCCTCGAACTTTGCATATATTGAACAAAACCACCTCCAGAATCCCCGTAACAAATATTTGTATTTGCTTCAATATCCGCTAATAATTTCAACCAAAAATAATGAATTTAACCCAAATTCTTAAATTACGAACCATCAACTTCTCCGCTATTTCTTGGTGGTGGATTTCCCGCACAAAATTTTTCGGATGAAAAAATAAATTTTGAATTTTTCCCAAGTTCTTCCAAGCATTGCCATCTTGGACGAATTTGGAGTTCCGCAAATATTAAATTCCTCGAGTTATTATTAAATTCAGTTATCCCAAATCCAGGGACTTTTCCAGAATCGCCAGGATTTACTCCATATACAGATCTCTCCAAACAAATTGGCTTAACATTATCAGACAAAATAATTTCTCTATCTAGCCAAACCACGCCAATGTCATGATCAAGGTCAGGCGTGAATGATGGATGAATTTCCAGGCGGTTGACATCAAATATCTGTGAATTTCCCCTATTTTCTGAATAAATTGAGCTAATTCCTCCAAGAATAATTTTAAATTCATTCGGATTTCCGAGCTGATCTGTTTTATTTAAATGTGTAATGCAATGGGCTGCAGTTAGGATCAGGAATTCTCCATTCAAATGAATTAGATTTCCTCCACACACTAGTTTTTGCTGGTCTTGAATCAAACGAAATAAAGTTGCATGCCACGGGAATTGATTTTTGAGGGCATTTTGACCAAAAATTATTAGGGGTTCCAAATTGGACGGATTTCCGCACTCTGAAATTCATTTTTGAAAAAATTAACATTTATTTTATATTGATTTATACCAGGCTCGCATTCAAAATCCTGATAATCGTGAATCCATTCCCATTCTCCACTTAAAGAGCATTTGACTTCTCCTCTGGGCGTACCTTTACTAACCCAGAATTTACGACATCTAAGTAGGTAAATGAATTTTAAATAATTACCTAAAAATATTTCAAAGATATTTACCGAAATTGAGCGACAATTCCTGAGGTGAGATGATTTATTGATTGGCAATTGACAAGAGAATTTCTCACAAGAGATTTGCACTTTAAATCCACTCCCTATTTAGAACATTATTACCGATTTAATAGTTTATAAAATATAATTAAATTCTAACCGATTTTTGATCAAGTGGTCGACAAAGTACAGAGTTTATTGTTTTTATTTTTATAAATAAAACAAACATGAATTTTATATATTTCATTTTGCGATATACATACACGTACAATAATATAATATTTGCAGGTATGTATTTGAATGAACAATAATTCACATTCTTAATCATCCATTCATCGATCCATCCCTATCATGTGTATAAATCGTATATATCTAACAAAAAAATGTTTGTACATCATCAAAGATAATTAGGCAAGGAGTATACATATAATTATCAAAGTAATTTTACAAAAATTACAAATAAAAACGCCATAATTATGAAAGAATATAAACCGGTTTCGTAATTATTGAGAGAGAGAGAATTCCAGACAAAATAAATAATGGATATAAATCGTTTTTCCTTACAGTGAATTGTGTTCGTCTCATTTATAAAATTTCCAAAATATTTTTTTATTACTGGAAAAATTTTTCCAAGAATAATTTCAAATCGTGTACGAATACAAATTCGAATCACAGTGCTTATAAAAGCTAAATTTTACACGATATTTTTTGAAGGAATAATTAATATGTTATTATATGGCATGATATACAGCTATATGTATAATATTTAATATCTGCTTTATTGTATTATGGCATAAAATAAGCCATAAGTACCATAAATTAGAGGTATTAAACTAAAAACCCTTGTCTCAAATAATTATATATGTACCCTACTTAAACATTTTTAAAGAAAATAATATAAATAATAATTGTTTTTGTTGATACAAATAAAATGATTTTAAGGAATGTTGAATATTTTATAGGATAAAAATGATAAAAATTCAATGAAAGTGGTTTTAATGATCTAATATGGATTGAATAAAATTTTGAAAAATTAAGGGATTTTCTTCTTAGTATTTTGATAATATCTGCTGAATAAAATAATATTTGAGAACATTGAAAAAATATTGAAGTAGCAGCAATACATGACATAAATGATGCAAAAGGAATCACAGGATAAATTATATGAGAAATTTTTCCGTAAAAGTAAACGCTAGAACTATTTAACAACAAAATAAATGTACCAGATAATAAAATTGTGGAAGAAATAAATTCCGTTCCAAATTCAGATTTATATTTGATGTTCATAATTTTGAATATATTGTAAAATTTGACCACTTTCAAATAATCCACTTCAGTTGTGATTTTTCTGGCATATTTTCTAAATAATTTGATAATAAATATAAATAATTTTCAAGTTCAATTAAATAATTAATTTACCTTAAATTGAGCAAAGTAATAATAGATGAAATTAAATATATTTCAAACAAAATATAGCAGATAAATATATGGAATAAAATACCCATTAATATGATTGTATGATAAAGGGCAATTATTATGAGGATAATATTATATTTTGTATTTATCGAAAAAATAAAATAATAAAATATAGGAGAATTGTTGAAATAAATATATATAATAATGAATATGAAAACTACCCAATTCACAGCTAAATAACATAGAATTGTTATAATTTTTAAAATCCTCCATCTTTTTGTTTCATCTTGGATTTTTAAAATACAAATTAATTAAGATGTTCAAAGTATTTTAATTGCAACCTTAAAATATTATTGCAATTACCTGATACTGAGCAATCCAGACCATGTTTCAATTTATTTATAAGTTTTAATTGGTTTAATAAACTGGGTAAATTAAATGAATATATTCTTAGCTGAAAAACAAAATAAGATATTCCAAAATATATCAAAATATAAAAAGCAAGATAATGATTCAAAATTATTTCCTTAAAATTTAGCAAAATTTGAATAACCGCATAAATTGAATAGAAAATTAAATTCCATATAAAAAATTTAAATACCAAGATTGAATTTCGCGAGAGAGGTTTAAGATTTAAATATTCATCAAATCGATAAATTGTTATTCCCAAATTGTGAGAAAAATTTAAATAAATTTTTAGAAATGACAAAAAATTTTCAAGCGTCATTTTGAAATATGATTTTAAATATTTAAACCCAAGAGTTGAGTAATGTTAAAAATTTTATTTAAAATGACTCTGGTATATGGCATTCAAAGATAATTATCGTTAATTTTAGCCTAGAATTTTACAATTTCGAGACTTGTGATTAAAGATAAAACAACATTGAATTCGCGGGGTTGCATTGATAATATCTAAACAAATATTCCCTTATTTCATTATACATATTGTAGGTTTTAAATGTATATTTAAACTTGTAATAAATTTAGCCTATAATTAAACAATTATATTTTAAAATATTCAAGAAAAATGTAAATATTTATAGAAAGAAATTGCCTACGCCTTTTGGGGTAAAAATATTCCACGTGAAATATCCTATAAATTGGCATACGAAACAAATCCATCCGAAATAGACCTACACCAATATGATATTTTCAAGATTTCCAAAAAATTTGGTCGATCGGTTGGATCTTTTTCCCAGCAAGATTTGATCAAAGCAAACCTTTGGAATTTTTTGCAAATTATTATAATATTCGAAATAATGCTTTTTTACTTACATTTCATCAGAACAATGCTGTGGCTTTCCCAACCTGAGACCATTATTAAGTTGGTCCATAAATTCGGAAGACCAGTTCATTCCTCCGAAAGGTACCTGACCCCGGGTAAATATTTCCCAAAGGGTCACTCCATAGGCCCAGGTATCGGATTTTGATGAAAAGGTTAAATCACGAAGAGATTCGATGGCCATATGCCTCCAAGGGAGAGGAGCCTAAACCAAGATTCGCATATTTAGATAATTTTTAGAATAGTCAAATTCTTTTCCAAAAACCTTGTTTTGCTTAGAATAAATGTCATATGCATAGAGTTTTCTTGAAAGTCCAAAATCAGTTATTTTAACCCTCTTATCCGCAGTTAACAAAATATTTCTTGCTGCAAGATCTCCATGAATGACCTAATAATAATTAAGCATATGTTGTACAATACATAAATACTAATAGTAATAGGTAATATAAATGAATATTAGGTTGACGTATGATGATAGATATATGAGTAGTGATTACCCGTTTACTCTCTAAGTGGCTCATTCCACAAGCAATTTCCCAGCTCCATTTTAGTAAATCTTGCATGCATATTTCATCCTCCATCGAACTTTTAAAATAGGAAAATATATTTATCCGTATATTTATATATACTTTGTAGTACATTTAAATATAAATTTTTACTTTTGATATTCAGAATAATTCTGGCGTAAGTAGCTCAAAAGGTTCCCCAAATTAGCATATTCCAGAGCAATGGAAACTTCCCCTGAAAATGATTTTAATACTTATATATATTAGAATTTCCTGGAATTTCTATATAAAATGCAAACCCCGTGATATTTTCCCCGTAATTGCTCCCAAAAATCCAATAATATTCTCATGTTGTCCCAAATATTGAAATATTTTTATTTCAGCAAGAATTGCCCTGATGTGGCTGATATCAGCCGATTCCTTGATAAATTTTACAGCCACCTGAATTACAATACCTCCCCTCCTTTTGATTTCATTTCACCCTCGAAAACTTCGCCATATTCTCCGGATCCAAGTCTTTTGCTTTCGACTAAAATAGTATAATATTTTAAATAATAAATAAATGATAAATAAATAGAAAAATTCATAGAAATTAAAATCCTATTTTCTTTGATATTGTATAAATTTTTCAAATTTTACAAAATTTTAAATCCTTCGAAGAAATCTCATCCTTCTTGTCATATGGTAAATGCGAAGCTTCAGAATATTCCTCATCAATATTTTCTTGGGCTTTCCCATCAAAAAATTCGTATATCTCAGCCCTAGTCATCTTCTCATATTTCCTCTTCGTATACCTCACATATAGCAATGTGAGTACGATAATTGTGAAAAGTATTGAACCAAATGTGCTACTCAAAATAGTAATCCAACGTAGCCCATTCTCATTTTTTTCTGAAGATTTTTTAGGATACTTTTTAAATTCGGATCGATGCTTTTGATAAATTAATTCTTCGTCTGCTCCATTCTCGCAATCACGAACTCCATCTGCCAGAATACCCAAAGGATGGCAAATCCCGTCGCAATCGAACGCCATTTTCTAACAACTAAATTTTTTAAATAAAATTTATTGATTACTTTAATTTAATTTAATTTAATTAATTAAACTTTAATTTTTTTTACTCTAGACCCCCTTTTAAGAATTTAGATATTCTATCAGTGCTGGTGACAATGCCAAATTCAACGCCAATTTCCGGACAAAGTTCTCCCTCAAAATCAATATCTGATTCATTGAGAAATGTTTTATCACTTGCATTTGACCTAAGAATTCCGAGAATATGGAGATGTGGATTAGGTAAAAGCGGGGTCGATAAAGATATGAAATTCCCGAAAGATA
>JAAZTK010000572.1:0-19249 GCA_036507255.1 Megalothorax incertus
TTTATTACCTACCTAATTTACTTTAAATTTATGAATTAGTACTGATACAGGTATATTCATGTGTATGTATAATTTGTGTCCTAAGCAGATACACTTTGGGACTCGTTTTCATCGTCTCCATCATATTTAAAATTAAGATTAACAGATCGGGATTCTCGGGAGGAGGGTTCAGAGTTTGGATCTGCCTCCGAATTGGACTTACTTCCTCGGTTGACGCTTCCCTCGGAGAAAACCGAATCATTCTCACCGGAAATATCCCGAGAGAGACTCCTCCGTCCATGACCAGCCGACCATGATCCAGGGCCTTTAAAGAAATATATCAGTTTTTTCATTAATTTAAATTTACGGCAAACCTGTTGTTATATTAATTGTGACGGAAGGTTCACGTGAGAATGATCTTGTAGTATATTTCCCTGCTCCTCCGGGGGCGGATCTTGCTTCGGAGGAAGCTCTAAATATACAGAATCCAATGATGTTTTTAAGCTAAGGACCTGTATTTATCGGATATAAACTAACCTAGACATAAACTCTCTGATGGGAGAAGAACTTGGCCAGAAAGGGTCACCAAATGCACTGGGGCTTGTTGAATCCTCCTTGTTTAAACGCCGTGTTAAATTTCGCACACGATCCAATAGCGAGGAGAATAGGGATTCACGCTGTTAAAACCTCAAAAGCATCTTCATCATCATCCTCAATGGATGAAAAGGAGTCGCTCTTGTCTATAGAACCCGGAGCTCGTGGTTTCATCCTAAATTTTAAAAAATTAAATGAAATCCATCAAAATATTTTTAAAAAGCAAAATTTACCGGATCTTCTTAAAAGTTCCAGTAGGTGTCTCTGGCGTTTGCGGTATACTTTCTTCCCCTTTGGCGGTAGATGGTGTTGCAGATGATCTTCTGGAATTAGAGTTTGATCCAGAGGCGCTTGCAACAGATGGAGTCTCTTCATCAACACTCGAATCTGAGAGAAGTGAAGAGTATCGCTTATGGCGCCCGAATCTCCCACTCCGAAGACGACCCCCATCAATCCGGAAATTATCTTCAAAATCAGATGTGGAAGCTGCGGCTGAAGCAGCTGCTACCACGTCTTCTTTAGGAGTAACAGCCACTCCAGTCTCCATATTCATAATTGGGATGATAAATTCACGTGGACTTTTCTTGATTGCTTCCGGTTTTTTAGGTGGAGTGGAATTGGTCGCATAAGAATATGAGCTTTCGGTATCTGAAGAATTTTGCCGGGAGAAATTTGACATTCCGCTCAAAGATGGAGTTTGCTGATAGAATCCAGGGGGTGGTGACATTGGAGTTGGTGGAGGCTCCACAGAGAATGATTTTTTAACTTGGGGTATTGGTGCTGGTTGAACTTTGGGAGAGGATGCACTTTTTGATGTAGTTAGAGGGGTAGAGTTTGATGGTTCATCATTCGATGTCTCCAGCTTGATGGGGATTATCCGCTCCTTGACTTTCGACCCACCTGGGGTTTGTGGAGTTCCCGGTGTTTGAGGCGTCTGCGAATTAGCCCCGAAACTTGGTATATTTACTGGGAATGATACTTCCGTTTTAATCATTTTCGGTCCACCTTCACCCTTCGGTTGAGGCTTGTCAACAGCTCCAGAGCTAGACACTTTACTAATTGCCGAACAAATCTTTTTGATAGCTTGCTCTTTGGATTGCTGCCTTTGAAAAACGGGTTTAACTCCAGGTTCTGGTGTGGCTGATTCTTCCCGATGGAATTCTTGAGGTGCAGGTGAAGGAGTTGGAGATGCAGGTGATGTAATAATGAGAGGGTGGGGTTGTTTTACCAGATACAAGCATCATAACCGACTTTGGACTTCCAGAGCCATTGTCAACCATTACTGGCTTTACTTCTTGCCTATTTGATGGCATTTTCAACTTCTCGAGTACTTTCTGAGGCGCTGATTCCATCTTTTTCCGCTCTGGGGATTTGGATTTCGACTTTATTGGTTCATTTTCTGGAATTGTAAGATTTTTCTCCTCGGGGACCTCTTTCTCCACAGGCTTTAATGGTAGAGGAGCTGTTGCACGTTTTTCAATCTTCTTTTTAGGTCTCGGTGAGCTCCCTGGACTCTTCTTGGCTTCAATTGGAGGAGTCTCCGGTTCTAAAAGTGCTTTCTTTTCCGGCGCAGTATCTGCAGGTTTGAATTCTGGAATTTCTTGGACTGCCTGTTTGGATTTGATTACTTTCTCCTCGACTTTCTCCTTGGGGGAAGGCTCTTTTGGAGGTTTGGTAGGATCCAATGGCTTGATTCCGGGAATTACGGCATTTTTAGATTCAGGTTTGACCTCTTTGACTTCAGGTTTTGGCACTGGCGGTTTTGCAGCAGTCACAGGAATAGGCTTCGGTGGTTTTTGCTCAAATTTGCTCTTGGCGTCAGAAACTTTAAACGCAGAGAATACAAGCTTCTTTGGGGGAGGTGCCTTAACCTCTTGGGCTTGTGACCCATTTGTCGTGGAAGTTTTTGTTTCAAGATTTTGGATAAGTTCTGCAGTTTTCTGCGAGATAATCTTGGAGCTTCTTCTCTCTATCCTTGTTGGAGACACATTTTCAGATTTCTCAGAGGAAACGGAATCGGATCTGTTTGTTTTTTTACTTGGACTTGTTTCTCGGTTGCTTTCTCCTGAACCTGCCGCTTTTTCCTCAGCCTCGCTCTTGACATCTGCGGGTTTCTCCTTTTTGAGTACTTTCTCTTTTGGCGCTTCCTTGTCGGCACTATCTGGGAGTGGAGGGGCTGACACGGAATTTATAGTTTCTGGAACGGAATTTTCTTTGTTCCCGACCTTCTCAACGGGTTTCTTTTTGACCACCTTCTTTTTGACGACAATCTGCGGTTTCTCTTCGGGTTTCTCATCTGGCTTTGTAGGTTTCTCCACCTCAGGAGTCTTCTCCTTTTTGATTGGAGGTTTTTCAATGGGCTTTTTGGGCTCGGCCTTCTCCTTAGGTTTGGTCACTTCCGGTTCATTCTTAAGTTCATTTTTATTTGAGGAAGAATCGCATTTTTCCAATTTTTTCAGCACTTTCTCTGGCTTTTCTTCCTTCTTCTCCGGCTGAGGAATTGGAGGTTTCGGTGATTTCTCCTTCTTTTCAACAGGTTTAGGTGACTTTTCCTTTTTTTCAATAATTTTGGGGGATTTTTCTTTTTCTAGGGCTTTCTCCGCTTTCTCTTTGACTTTTGGCACTTTCCCAGGCGGAGGTTCCTTCACAGAAGGCATAGAGTCATCGGCAATGGTTTGAATCTCGCTAATTTCACTCAGAGTGTCAGCGGCATCCTCATCTTCATCCACATCTTGGATCTCTTGCGGTTTGGGGGAGATTTTTTCGACTTTTATAGGGGCGGGTGGTACTTTGGGGGTTTTAGGTGTCTGTGGAGGGGGTTCAACTTCTTCCTCAACATCCAGTATAAGTTCCAACATTGGAGAACTTTTAGACTTTTTGGATTTAACTTGCGATCCGGAACCTGAAGTAGAAGGAACTACTTTGCGCTTGGGTTTAGGAGGAGCATCTTTAGGTTTAGGTCTTGAAGAGCCTCCGGCAGCGCCTTCCACTGGATGTTGGTTTTGGTTATTGGAAGAAGTAGAGGCTTGTGGGGGTTGTTCAATCATAATGGAACTCTGGTTGATTTTACTTGTTGGTACAAGAGAGAGGAGGAGATCAAGTCGGACAGGGGTTTGATTAGCCAGATCCTCGGCGATAGCGAGACATGACTGTTCATAGCCAAGATTTACCCATGGGTTTGAGCATACATCTTTAATTGTTGCCCTCTTCAGAGGATCAACAGTGAGCATAAGACGGATTAAAGGAGAAGCTTCAGCAGGCTTTTTGGGCTCGTAATAATCTCCGCTCGAGATTTGCTTTACAAGCCTTTTGAAGTTGGACCCATCAAACGGCATCGCTCCATATACTAGTGTGTAAAGGAGAACGCCTAAAGACCAACAGTCAACTTCCGGGCCATAGTAAGGGGTCCCACGCACAATTTCAGGAGACGCGTACAAAGGGCTTCCGCAAAAAGTCTTTAATAAAGAGACGTCATCAAACACATTACTCAGTCCAAAATCCGCAATCTTAAAAAATAAATCAAAATTAAAAATTATCATATATTCTTCAAAAAAAAATATCGCCAGAACCTTTGCATTGGCATCAGAATCAAGTAATATATTTTCCAGTTTCAAATCCCGATGGCATATTTTATGTTTATGGCAATAATAACAAGCGGATGCGATTTGACGGAATATCCTCCTTGCTTCATCATCTACTAGGATCTTTCTCTCGTTTAAATAATCATACAGTTCACCCCCTGAAATTGGAGAAGTTGCAAGATAATTTGAAAAAATATGATATTGAATCTTAATGACTAACCTGCGGCGTATTCCATCACAAGGACCATCTTCTCTCGGTTTTCAAATACTAAATAAATGTTTAATAGAAATTATATAAAAACTTCTAATGTCTGTATCTGTACTCATGTGGAAAGTCGCAATTTTGTACAAACCTTCATAAATATGGATAATATTGGGATGCTTCACGGAACTCATAATCTGAATCTCTCTCCGAATTCGGATAAGATCCGCCTCCGTTTCAATCTTTGATTTTTTTATTGTCTTTATTGCCACCTGTAAAAAGCAATATCAATATATTATATTAATCCGATTCAAATAATTTACTATATATTGTTAATATTTTATTGTTAATAGTATTTGCTATATATTTACTATATTGCTAATATTGTTATTATAATAGAAAATTGTATCTATTGTATTGTAGAATGGAAGAACTACCAATATTTGATTTCATTTTAATTAGGCATATGAGGAAATGTCAAAAGGCCTTGGAATTTAGCTAAAATGCAAAAAAGTGAAAAATGCACATGGATTTCGTGGAAGAGAACATATTTTCAAAAGTGTTTGAGAATTTGAGACATTTGCAAATGAAAGGAGGTTTGCAGGATGCCAGAAACATATGGGGAAATGTTTATGTGTGTTGGAGAGTTGGGACGGATGCCGGAGAGGTTGTATTGCTCCTCAGAGGATGACAAAAGGTTTATTTTTAGGCGCTGAAAGTTGAGTAGTTTGGGAGGAGCTGAAAGTTGATTAAGAGCACACTGAACTTGCTTTAAAGAATGGGGCACAGAAGTGGCTAAAAGTGGCTACTAATTGTATAATTAATTCATTAATTAAAGTCTAGAACTAAANAAGTGGCTACTAATTGTATAATTAATTCATTAATTAAAGTCTAGAACTAAAAGAAATACTTGAGAAGCTATTGAACTTTAAAGTCTTTAAAATCTTGGATCCTTGGGTGCCTATAGGGGTTTGAATTACAAATTTATTTTAAGATGGGATAACAAGTTAATAACTTTGATTGCGAATCTGTACCAATAGTTTATGACTGAAGGTTTGGAGAGTGCATCATTTTTAATGACCTCATTTGTGTTATTCGGACCAGGATTGCCATTAAACTTTTGTAAAATCAACCGTGCCCACGCAAAAACCCGGACGCATCCTCCTCGGAATCCTCCCACGGCCGTAATCAAATATAAAATGTATACTTAATATTTGTTGGCACAAGATCCCGTGCTTTGAGCTCAACCAATTTAACACATGAAATACTATTGAAATGATTCACCCGCTTTTTTTCTTAAACGGGTGGTATAATCGGTGGGGATTTCTCAAACTCGAGACTCTCGGGTAGTAGAGAGAAAGTGCATAGCCCGAATCTAATTGAATACGTATACATTTTGGGTGGAATTTGCAGATTTAAAAATAAGCCAATACTACTACGATATGCTATGCGTGGGTGGCCTCCTTTCTTCTCTAGGGCTAATCCACCACATTATGCAATGATGAAAGACACCGAATTAGCCATAAGAATTTCAGATATGCAATCCCTTAAATAACCAGTTTGTTTTCGTATGGATCACTTGCTTTGGCGAAGATTAACCGACTCATCAAAGGTTGATAATCAGCTTCGGAACACGCATATGCCATATATCTCTATTATTGTATTTCTTTTTACAATAGATATTTTAAAAAATTGGAATTATCGTATGACTCTAGGAGAATGAGAGTAAAAGGGTATGACTGATCTTTAGGATTTGTTTGTAATAGTATTATTGCATTACCTTGCATTACCTACGGTATTTTTATTTGTTTAATATTATCTGTCTGGATACGGTGACAAATGACAATGACTAGGTCGATTTAATGCTAATTAATCGACTTTGAAAGGATATGCAAATCATATATGGGTTTAAGTACTTTAAGAATACTATACTACAATATGTTGGGTAAGTATCAAAATCATTTATATAAATGGATGAAATCTAATAAAAATATATGCTTACTTCTTGGCCAGTCTCTTTATCAATTCCAAGCTGTACTTTTCCTGGAAATTGAATAACCACAAATAGCATTTAGGTACTTTATCAGTGGGAAGTGTGGAAAATTATACCGTAAGTTCCCTGACCAAGCTTTCTTATCAGGTCAAATCTGAAAATAGATAGTTATACAAATTATCTTTTTCTTCATATATTAGTATTTTTCGTAGCTTATAAAGTTATAATTTATAATTAATTTCTTTATGCCGTGATTTCATTGCATATGTACATATTATGTATTGTATTTGCATTAGCCTAGAGCACTACTTGCATAAAATTTTAAGTACGATATTAAAAATCCAACCTTTGTTTCAATCTCCCCCGATTGTTTTGCACCCCTGATTCTGTCAGGGGTCCCTAATATACCAGAAAGGATAAAAATATAAATTAATTAATTGCTTCAATTATTTATATCCATTTTCAACTGACCATAATGCCCCTGGATTGGTTGAGGAGGTCATTATGTTCTCTCAGCACCATTTTGAAAGGATACACAAGTACACACTTGCACTCAAAGAGTTTTATAAAAAGCACCAGGCACCACACACTTAATTAAACTCTCAATTAAAACTTTGCTAGCTAATTAATGCACTAGATGCTGGCTCCATTTGCGCTGAATCTCTAAACTTGTAGGCTAAGAATGTGTGAAAGTGGAGCAGGATTACACAGACTGCTCCTCCTCCTTCTCCTCAGACTGTTCCTTGTCCTTGTTTTTGAATCCGACTTCATTTGATCAGTAATTTCAATAGGCACTTGCTAATGAAAAAAGAGAGCCCTTATCACTTTTCAAATTCAAGTCCCTTAAAATATTTGGCGAGGTGCGAATTATGTGTGATTTAAATGATTAGTAGAAATAAAATGAAGAGAAGATGCGAAGGCCGAGGAGCTCTTAAAAATCTTTAAAATGGCGAAACCCGATTATCCTCTTACCCGAATGAATTGGAATGGAGTTTGGCTACAAGAGAAATAAAATGGAGAGAAGATGCGAAGGCCGAGGAGCTCTTAAAAATCTTTAAAATGGCGAAACCCGATTATCCTCTTACCCGAATGAATTGGAATGGAGTTTGGCTACAAGAACCGGAGCTCTGAGATTCTGGTCGTTTCTTCCTAGGGCAGATTGTATTTTGTACATTTTGTAATGATTGTAAAATAAGACCACGGGGAAACCCCATTTAAAAGTCGAGATGCATTCATCCTCCTAGAGAGCGAGAGAGAGTTTAGAGGGGGGAGGAAAAGGGCGAGGATCGGCTCCTCCTCGTCAGAGCGCAAACTGCGACAAACCCAGTTGAACTGAGAAAAACTTTGGGATTCATTCTATAATTAGAATATCTTCGAGAAAGAGTATACCAGTGGCGGCGGCTCACCGACGGAGGAGAACAGAAATTCGGGCATTTGTCTCAACTCGATAGTATAAGCTGCAGGGATTTTTAGCATATGAAAACTATAATAATAATCGAGGTTTTGACTGTACTCGTACATATTGAAGTTGCAGACACGAGTAAAAATATGCATGGGATTATAAAAATTCAGACGCTTCATTTCACACCTGATTCCTCTAATCTTAAAGTCCGTAATGTAATAGCATATTAAATTCAGAATTGCATATGCAAAAAATCTATTTAAAATCATTATGTAGGATCTGCTACCCTGCGGTTAGCCAAATATATTTACGCGAATTTCTTGTACTCAGGATTAATTGATATAGCCTTAATTTATAAAGGATTTAAAAATATCTAATTATTTATAGCTCATATTGAGCAAAACACGGAATTCTGGCGGTCGCCAAACTCGAGGATCCTATTCAAAAATCCTTGCCCTATTCTCACTCCCCTTTAGTATTGTAAAAGTACAAAATAAATAGATAATTTGTTTTGGGAAGTTCTTTGGAGTCAGCTCAGGGTTCAGGGTGCATATAATTAGCTCACTAGCTCCCGTGGATGACGATTGAGGAAATGCGCATCCCATATCTCCCAATGGAGATATTTGGCCTCTGCTTATGATTTTCAGCAAAAGATTTGCCTCGACTTGGAGGAATTTGGCATTCATTTTTTTCCTAGAGGATTTACCATTAGACTTTTCTCAACCCTTGTTCAAGGGATTTTAGCCAGAGATAACAATGGGAGCAGACAAGAATCTTGATGGATAGGTAGGTGATGGTTTGAAGGTAGGTGCAAGGTCTGATTGGAGGAGCAGATAAGTTTGAAGTTACTTATCTTTTGGAAATTTAAGAATTTAAACTTTTAAAGCTTCGGATAATATGCAATTTTTATTAGAATCAATCATTTTATTGTAGATCAAGAAAAAGAAAAGGTTTTGAAACATCTATTGACATTTAAATCATTGGCGTTATTGGTAAAAATCATTTCCGTAAGAGGCTCCTTCGGTATCGGTTAACCCGGTGTTGAATCCGGGCCAACATTGGGCCCTGTTTGCTATGCCAGGTATCCCTTCGCTTACGGAAACCTCGGGCCTATTAACCGATATAATCAATTACCTAGTTAAATCCCAACTACAAATAGTTGTAAATAAATAATTCACCTTAAGCCTTTTGAGGATGACCACAACCTCCTGCAAATCATTCAACGCTTCTTCCAAATTTCGGATTTCAGGGTCGTCTTCCTAAAGACTTTTTGTTTGGACAATATTTAAGGAGAAGAGTGATTAAAAATTACATTTCCTCCAATATTTTTAGCTATCTTCAACAGCTCCGTCAACTTGCCAATCTCTGATTCCATTAAATCCAGATCGCGCCCCGTGATTTTTTCCTGAAATTTCATATTTCTGTTAAATAATCACTTATTTAAAATATAAAAAATTACTGGCTCGGAAGAAACCACATTGGCGTCGTCATCATACTCATACTCATACTCGTACGAGTCTTCAGAACTCCCAGAGCTTTCTCCGAAGGATACCGCGACGATTAAAAGGATGGCGAAACAAAGAAGTTTGGACGCCATTTCGGAACCAAATTAAATGTAGGATATAATTCTCTTCAATGAATCAAACTTTAAGAACAATAAATGTAATTTGAAAGGACAATTTATACTCGGGAGAAAGCCCACAAATATCCAAATGACAATTTTTTTTTGGAGGATGATTTTATCCAAGAGGAAACGCGGTTAACCCGCGGAAAGTTATACCGTTGGAAAAGAATAATTATTTATTGGAGGACATTTCCTCCGTGAGCGGCGGAAACTGATTGCAGATTAGGGTTTAATTGTCTAATGCACAAGTTAATTATATAATTATATCTAATTATATGCAATGCTAATTATTGTATTTGAGCCAATGGTATTGAAGCATTAAATTGCCCATGGCCATATAACATACCTGTACTAATACTTGACTGCTTTATTTTCCATGATGGGTTATTTCTCCAAAGAATCCAATACTTGAAAGGAATAAAATGATTATGAAAATTTTTTCAAAAAAAATTGTAAAAATTGTAAGTTGACATGTACCCTTACAAACTTTATAAGCGTAGGTGGTATGGACTTATGACGATCGTCCTCCTGAACCGTAAGATCAAATTAATAATTAATATTTTACTATATTTTAATTTTTAGATTTTCCCAAATAGTGTTTTGCACGGGCACCATCCGATTGACTTTTACGGCAGCTCCTTCCGCCTCCGAGAATTGGTTTAACACTAACCTAACTCTCGTCAACCTGACTGTAATTCTCCAATATTTGACCTACATTATAACAACACCCTTTACTGGATACATCTTTGAGAAATGGGGTCTCAAACGAGGAGTAAATTACACAAATTACACAAAAAACTTTTAATTAATCGTTCTTTTAAAATGCATTTTCCCAAATAGCTAATTGCGGGTGCTCTAATTACTCTGATCGGCTGTTGGATCCGGTACTTTGGCTCATTCATCCAAAGTTCCGAGTCAAAGGTCATGCCAAGATATCTAGTGGTGATGCTCGGTCATACTATAACTGCCTCTGGAGCACCTTTCTTTAATAATAGCCCATCTAAATTTGCTGCAACTTGGTTTGACGACAAGAGTAGAGGAACTGCAATTACAATCGGCGCTCTTGGTAAGATTTGCCGTATTTCCTCTACTGGAAAATCATTTTGTAATTCCTCAGGAGCGCCCCTCTCATCAGCAGTGGCTCTAGTTATGATCCCCGCTATTACCAATACCGGAAGTGATATGGAGAGAACGGTATAGTTTCTGATGATAGGAGTTTATGATATCATTTTGCTCTTACTTATTTTAAAATTATTATAATTTTCAGCTATTAATTGTCTCCGGAATCGCTACAATCTCCGCCCTTCCAGTTTTCCTTGCATCCTCAAATCCTCCCACACCACCCTCGGCATCAGCTCAACAATTCTCTTCCTCCAAAGACTCCTCCTCTCCAAGGTCTTTCATCACATCAGTTCGAACCACCCTCAAGAACCGACAATTCCTCATCCTCTTCCTCAATTTTGCTCTATTTGTCGGATTCTTTAATGCCTTTGTGTCCTTTATAACGCAATTCACTGTACCTTATGGCTATTCAGAGGCTGATGCTGGCATCTTCTCCGTGTATCTCATAGGTAAAGATTCAATGAAAATTATTTGAATATTTTTGTACTCAATTATTTCCAGGAGCTGGGATAATTGGAGCAGGACTGTCGGGTCCCCTGATGGATCGGACAAAGCAGCATAAACTCCTAATTAAATCTACACTCCCGATAATTGCACTTCTCTACATTGGTCTAGTTTTTACTATAAAAGCGGATGCGTATTGGCTTATTTCAATAAATTGTGCACTACTTGGATTCTTCTCTTTTGCGCTTTTACCGATCAGCTTCGAATTGTCAATCGAATCAACTTATCCCACACCTCCAGCCACTTCCTCATCAATCCTTTGGATTGGTGGTCAATTTTCATCGGTCATAATGTTAGCAATTGTGAACCTATTGAGGGATGAATCTCCTCAAGCAGATCCTCCCGGAAATATGCGGAATGCACTGATATTTATAGCTGCTACAAGTACACTCACAGCTCTCACTGTATTTTTCTATAATTCCCCAAATCTCCGAATGAAAGCTGAGCGTGAAGCTGAGATTGAAGAAAATTTTCAAAAGATTATCCAAAATAAATTGTGATACAAATTCAATATTTATCCAGAAATTAAAAAAAAGTAAATCTCAAAAATTAATGGCTTGAAAAGTTAAAATGATTTATTTAGAGTTACAATAAATAAATATAGATTTTAAAGTATTGCTCCTTTATTGGCCATCTCCCTTTGTTCTCGCTCCGCTTTTTCTGCCTCCATTCTCAAATTTGGTGAGTTGTAAAAGAATACAGATAGGGCAGCCACAGAGGAGGTCATACCCATAAAGATAAGTGCACGTTTCATATTTTCTGGAGGATCAGCTCCAGTCGATTCATCTCTTAACAGATCGACAATCCCAAGTACAATTACACTTAACCCATCTCCTCCTATCCAATTTAGAGATGAGGAAGTACTTGGAGGATTCGGGTATGTGCATTCGGTCGACAATTCAAAGGAAATTGGGAGAAGTGCAAATGAAAAGAAGCCCTGAGCAGCACAATTAACAGCAATTAGTGCATAGCTATTTTCTCGGATGGTCCAGATAAGAGCTACATAAGAAGCCGCAATAAGTGGGGTAAAAAGTTTGATAAGTGGTTTGTGGATCTTAAATTTGTCGACTAAAGGACCGGAAATTGCAGCTCCGATGATCCCAGTACCTGCAATTAAATTAGGCTTAATTAATCTGCAATAATTTTTTAATTCTATGAAGCTCATACCAATCAATGCTGCAGCGAATATACCGCTATCGTCCTCAGAATATCCGTAGGGTTTTGTAAATTGATTCATATAAGAAGCGAGGGTGTTGAAAAGTGAGACGAGGACGGAGAAAGTGCCAAGGATGATTAAGTAATTCCGGTTTTTGAGAACAGCTTTAACTGAGCGTACAAAAGATTTGAAATCCGATTCCGTTTCATTCTGGAGGAAGATTTCAGCAGATGCTGAGGGAGGGGAAGGCGGATGCCGATCCATTACAAAGGCTGGAACGGTGCATACGGTCGAGACGATGGCCAGGATTAGTAGCTTTTAAGAGAAAAAATTAGGAGCTTTTAAAAAAAAATTGAAAGGAATTACTGTGTTCTTGATATCGGTCTCGTCGCTAATAAGCGCCGGTAAAGCGACAGAAGCTAGCGCTGCTGACAGAGGATTCCCGAGATTCCCTATTGTCATCGCAGTACCTCGTCCTCCCTCGTCAAACCACATTGAGGAATATTTTGAGGTTGCATTATTGAAGAAGGCTTGACCTATCCCTGAGAGGAGATGACCTATGAGGACCATAAGATATCTCGGCATTGTGTTGGAATCTGTACTCTCTAGGAAAGCACCGAAATAACGGATCCAGCATCCCAAAACGTTGATTATCCCTGCAAAAATTAGCTAAATCTCCGCATTTAATCTCTTTGAGCTTATCCGAAAACTTACAGCTTTCTTGAGTCCCCACTTTTCAAAACTGTAGCCGGTAAATGGGGCTGCCACAACATACATTACATATTGAAGAATTACAGTTAAATTAACAAGAGAGACGGAATCTAAATTAAACCATCGCTCAGATATCTCAGGGGTCGCGGTAAATGTTAGGCGATTAACTCCAGTGCAGAATAAATTCAGAATTACAATTACAAATAGACCAAACCAACGCCTTCGATAAAGTTTATATTCTTTCCGAGGAGCTTCTCCTGGTGTTATATAAGTTTCAGCTACTTCCGGTTTAATATTCTCGGGTTCCATTTATTCTTTTTCTCCAGTAATACGCGATTAGATTTAGAATTTAGTAGATCTTTCAAATTTAGTAAGTTAAATCCACTGCACTAGAGAATTTCAAAAGTCGAAATCGGATTTAATTTTTGCGAACCCACAATGTTTTCAATTTTAAATCAAATTCTTTTTAAAAGTTTTAAACTTAATTTTGTCAAGATCCAATTGTGTAATTAGGAACATTTTTAAAGCTATCCAAACCTTGATAAGGGCCCTTAAACTTTTCCAGATAAGACAATTTTTCTGATTGAATAAAGTTAAACCTCTAGGTAGAATAATTAGCTAACCTAGCATGGTATTAATTTTATCAAATGAGGAATTCAGTAAGTGTTTTTATTTGGCAGTCTCAAATGCCTACTCCAGCTGCTAAAGCTCCATTGATTGATGTATAATTAGATGAGATAATTAAAAGATAAAGTTAATTAAATCAAATCTGATTCTGCATTGCAGAATCTGCAATCAAAAAATATCATTTTGCCTCAAATGATGCAAAATCCCACATATGGCTAAACCCTGCCCAAAAAGAATGCACAATTCAATCTAAAATCTCGGTCGAAATCGGGCCGTATTTTATGGTTTAAAAATTGTTTTTAACTAGCTAATTAACTACTCAAAGGTCATCATGAATGACGAAGTGGAGAGACTAGAGTACCTTTCGCTCGTGTCGAAGGTATGTACAGAATTGGAGAACCATTTGGGATTAAATGACAAGGATTTGGGTAAATGGAATATTTCGAAATCAATTTTTTAAAGTTCTTTTTAAAAATTAATTTGGTCAGTTTTAATTAATTAATAAATTGTTTTTGAATTACAGCTGAATTCATCATAGCCCTGGCTGACGAGAACCCCACCGCAGAAGGATTTAAAACCGCTCTGGATAAAAATGGTGCTGAATTTACGGTATGTTAATTAATAGAACATGTAAAAACTTTAATTAGGTAAATTGTTTGCAACTAATTGCATACAATTACAAATTAATTTCTTTAATATACAGCCATCCCTCACCGCAAATCTCTACCGTCTAATATCACACATGAGGAAAAAGAGCGACAAGACTGACCCTGGAGGGAGTAAAGGAGGAGCAGCTTCCGTGATGGCCACCGAGTATCAAAGGGAGGATCTGAGCAAAAAATTCCCATGTCTAGCCATCCCTGACGATCCAGGAGTTCGTACAATGTAAGTATTCCTGACTAATAGTCTAATTTGAATTTTAAAATTTGCAAACGGACTTTTAAAATGATTGCTTGCAATTATTTTCAGGCTAAATGCAGAAATTGAGGCAAAAATCAAATTGGAACAGGAAGAAGAGGAAAAGAAAAAGGCGGATGAAGCTCTAGTGGGTGACCTCATGTCTTTACTTGAAGCTAAAGCACCCTCAAAAGAAGAAACCTCCAAAAAGCGATCTCGGAGCCGTTCCCATTCTCCATCGGATAGGCGTAAATATTCTCGTCGTTCACGTTCTCGCTCCCGCGATCGAGACCGACATCGGCGTCGTTCTCGTTCCAGATCCCGTTCTCGCGACAGATCCCACCGTGATGACCGAGATCGGCGTCGACGCTCACGAAGTAAAGAGCGTGAAAGGATCAAGGAGGATGTAAAACGAGAGAAACCCTACCTCTCCGATAAACTCCCGCCAATGGAGCCTGAAGTTGGCAAAATCTACAATGGTCGAGTCTCCTCCGTAGTCGCATTTGGTTGCTTTGTCCAGCTCGAAGGGTTACGCCGTCGTTGGGAAGGTTTATGTCATATTTCTCAACTTCGTCGTGAAGGTCGTGTTAACGTTGTAGCGGATGTAGTTAATCGATCCCAACAAGTTAAAGTCAAAGTTCTATCTTACTCTGGACAAAAAATCTCCCTAAGTATGAAGGATGTCGATCAAGAGACTGGTGAGGATCTTAATCCAATGATCCCCGTGAGTAAAGAAGGAAGAGAGGATGATATAATGGATATGAGGAATCCGGATCGACCAATTGGCCGTGCAAATTTCCTTTCTACAGTCAAAGTAGATGAAGAGGTACGCACAAAAACAAACCGAATATCATCCCCTGAACGTTGGGAGTTGAAGCAAATGATGGCTGCAGGATCCCTTGATAAACAAACTCTGGGGGAATTGGATGATGAGCTCTTCGTACTCAATACAAATGATGACGATGAAGAGGATATTGAGGTAGAACTCATGGAAGAGGAGCCAGCTTTCCTCCGAGGTGTTGGAGGTGGACGCCTTCTACATGATCTAAGCCCTGTACGTATTGTAAAGAATCCAGATGGATCTCTAGCACAAGCGGCAATGATGCAATCCGCTCTAAGTAAAGAACGTCGTGAAATAAAGATGGCTCAAAGGGATGAGGCGGCAGGAGCTGGAGGAGGACGTGGTCAGAGCCGTGTAAATTGGAATGATCCGATCCCAGAGATAAAAGAAGCCGAGAGTGGATCCTCACGTGGGATTGGGCTCCCTGCAAATTCTACTATTGAGCTCCCCGAGTGGAAGAAACATGTAATTGGAGGGAAGAAGACTTCCTATGGGAAAAAGACAACCCTTACAATAATTGAACAACGTCAATCTCTACCTATATTCAAGCTTAAGGATGAGCTGATTCGAGCCGTATATGATAATCAAATCCTGATTGTAATTGGAGAGACTGGATCCGGGAAAACTACACAAATTACACAATATTTGGCTGAAGCTGGGTTTACATCTACGGGGAAGATAGGATGTACACAGCCGAGGAGGGTGGCAGCCATGTCGGTTGCGAAAAGGGTTTCTGAAGAGTTTGGATGTAGATTGGGACAAGAGGTAGGATATACGATTCGATTTGAGGATTGTACTTCGCCTGAAACTCAGATAAAGTAAGTTTTTTCAAAATGAATTAATTAATTTTGAATTTTATTTAAAAATTGATAATTTTAACGGAGAAATTAATCGTAAATATTTTTTAAAGGTACATGACGGACGGTATGCTTCTTAGGGAGTGTCTACTCGACTCTAGCCTCAAAGCCTATTCAATTATCGTAAGTTACATACTCAAAATTGCCTTAAAATCTTGAAATTCAATTTATTTATGTATAAATTTGCTATCCTGGGTCTTTAACATGACCAAATCTAATTTATTAATTTTTCTCAGATGTTGGACGAAGCTCACGAGCGTACAATTCACACTGATGTCCTATTCGGTCTCCTAAAGAAAGCTGTGGAGGGTCGTCCAGAGCTCAAACTCATTGTAACATCCGCCACACTAGATGCCGTCAAATTCTCACAATATTTCAACGCTGCGCCAATCTTTACTATCCCTGGACGTACATTCCCCGTTGAAATCCTATATACAAAAGAACCCGAGACAGATTATCTTGATGCATCACTAATTACTGTAATGCAAATTCATTTGAATGAACCTCCGGGGGATGTTCTACTCTTCCTTACTGGTCAAGAAGAGATTGATACAGCTTGTGAAGTCCTCTTTGAAAGGATGAAGTCTATGGGCCCAGATGTACCAGAACTTATAATCCTTCCTGTATATTCTGCTCTACCCTCAGAAATGCAAACCCGTATATTTGATCCTGCTCCACCTGGATCTCGTAAAGTTGTAATTGCTACAAATATACGCAGAAACATCGCTAACAATTGATGGGATCTATTATGTTGTGGATCCAGGGTTTGTTAAGCAAAAAGTATATAATTCAAAGACTGGTATGGACTCCCTTGTGGTTACACCAATATCTCAAGCACAAGCTAAACAAAGGGCTGGACGTGCAGGGAGGACAGGGCCAGGAAAAACTTATAGGCTGTATACAGAGCGAGCATATCGGGATGAAATGCTACCAACTCCAGTCCCTGAAATCCAGCGTACAAATCTTGCTTCGACTGTGATCCAACTTAAAGCAATGGGGATTAATGATTTGATACATTTTGATTTTATGGATGCTCCACCCGTTGAGGCGCTTGTAATGGCTCTGGAGCAGCTGCATTCCTTGTCAGCGTTGGATGATGAAGGGCTCCTTACTCGGCTTGGACGCAGGATGGCAGAATTTCCTTTAGAGCCACCTCTAGCAAAATTAGTAATTATGTCAGTACAGCTTGGATGTTCTGAAGAAGTTATTACAATTGTATCAATGTTAAGCGTTCAAAATGTATTTTATCGGCCAAAGGATAAACAAGAACTTGCGGATCAAAGGAAAGCAAAATTCCATCAAACAGAAGGGGATCATTTGACACTATTGGCCGTGTATAATGCTTGGAAAAATAATAAATTTGCTCCAGCCTGGTGTTATGAGAATTTCATACAAGTTAGGACGCTCAAGAGGGCACAGGATGTGAGGAAACAGCTTATAGGGATTATGGATAGGTAAGGACACTTGGCTAAAAAAAAGAAATATATTAATTTGATTTTTAACAATTTTTTTCAATGATTTCCAGGCATAAACTTGATGTAGTATCATGCGGAAGGAGTACACAAAAGGTACAGCAAGCAATCTGTTCAGGATTCTTTCGGAATGCTGCAAAAAAGGATCCCCAAGAAGGATATCGAACCCTTGTGGACCAACAAGTTGTCTATATACATCCATCTTCAGCTATATTTAATCGTCAGCCTGAATGGGTTATTTACCACGAACTTGTGCAAACTACAAAAGAATATATGAGGGAAGTAACAACAATTGACCCCAAATGGCTTGTAGAATTTGCACCTGCTTTCTTCCGATTCTCTGACCCCACGAAATTATCCAAATTCAAGAAGAATCAAAGGTTGGAGCCTCTTCATAACAAGTATGAAGAACCGAATTCGTGGAGGATATCCAGAGTTCGGAAGCGAAGGAATTAAATACGAGGATTATTCGATTCTGACTTATTTGTATTTAAATCTACGGTATATTATATGTAAATTATCTATTGTATATGCATTCATTTTAATTCTTTTTTTACACATTTAGCTAAATTTTACATGTAATTACGTTAAACGTTTACAATTGTTTTAATAGAATTGTTAATAAATTAGACGTTTATTCGATTCATGATTCATATATTTTGAGTGGATCTTTACATTTTTGAGTGGGTTTGGGGTAGATAAGATAGGGTAGTGTATAATTCTATTTGCTGTACGATCACAAAAAGATCATTAGATTCATCACAAAATTCTTGAATCATTGTTTTTGGGAAGGTATTTCTATTTTTGTGATTTGTGCGTCCAGTGTCCAATGATAATTTAAGTATTACTCGATTTAATTAGCTCTAAGAATTAGTTTGAAAACCAGTTGACCTGTGAAATGGCGGCCAGAAATACGGGGAGAAGTCGGAGGGAATTGTGTATGCTGAAATTGCCTGACGGTAATACATTTGTTTATTTAACTTTATTTAATTAGAGTTTGGCTAGCTTGTCAATTGCTTATTTATATTAATTATATTAATATTCATTTGAATAATATTCATTAATTCTTTTTGCAGATTTCCTGAGGGTGTCAACAGGCTCTCCAAGAAACCTAGCTTCCTTTCCAATTAGCCCTAGCACCGTGTCAAATGGTAATTACTAATTTATCTTTTAAGTTTTAGATTTCTTCACATTGCACAAAGTTAATTGCTATTTTATTACTGGACCTAATTTAGATGAACAAGCAGCCATTGCCCTACATCATCAATTAAATTCAGTTGGTGCTTTACGAGGTCACTCGTATGCCAATGCTAACAATTATGTTGGAAGGCTTCTTATTTCAATTATGCAGGTATTTATTTTTAAAAATGTATTATTCTTGAAAAGCTTTAAATATATTCGTATAATATCATAAAATTAAATGTTTTTTTTAATTCCAGGCCAAATTAGTTAAGAATTATGGACTCCTCTTTCGTATGGATCCTTTTGTTCGCCTTCACGTGGGACACACAATATATGAGGTAGTTTAATAATAATTACAAGTAGTTGGTTTCCGAATTAAACCCGTTTTATTTGAATTTTAAAATTATAGACTCCAACAGCCGTCTCGGGTGGGAAAAATCCCAAATGGAATAAATCAATACAATGCTTTCTCCCAAGGGGCGTGACTGAAATCTACCTTGAAATC